>RCWM02000907.1:0-273576 GCA_003667255.2 Euschistus heros
GCTTTAAAGCTATAAACCATCTGAACTTCTTATCCACTGATTGGTTATTTAATGCCATACTATTACAATCATTATGAAAACTTTAATTATTAATTGTAAGAACATTTTAAATCTATAAACTTCTGAATATTTTTATTATTTCCTGAATACTTTTTTGTTCTCTTGATTCTCAAACTTAGGGAAAACTTTTTAGTTTAAAGAGAATTTAAAAAATCTCATTATTCAAACAATGATAACATTTTCTGATGGTCACTTATTGATTGAGGTGTCAAAAACGTGTTTGCCTAAACCGAAATCAAAAATGATTTTAAGGTTGAAATCAGTAATCACAATGGGGGGAAAAAAATACCATAAAGTTTAAAAATCCTTAGTAATTTAACGTTTCAACTATAGGAACATTTCATGATTCAAATTCAATTATCTCGATGATCGCTAATCTTCTAATAATATAACCATTATATTATGAATAAAGAATTGAAAATTTATGTGATGAGATAATATGAATAGGTTTATGAATGTTTATATATGTTTATGAATTACCTGAGATAAAAGCTCCTATGATAATTACATTATAAAATGTACGCAACTGCTAACCCATCTGTTCACGTTGAAAAAACTTTTACGCACGTTGTTAAGAATATAATTAAGGACAGCATACTAAGGAGTCTCAATCAAAATTTAGTCACGATATATAATATACCATAATCGTTCAATGATTTTCATCCTTCTCCAAAAAGGAAAAAAAAATAATATAAAAAAATGTATAATATACATCTGGTTAGAGGTGGTTTCTATAAATATAAGTCTACAACAAACACATACCAAGATATTCCAGTTAAAAAAACGGTTTTCTTTTTAATTATAAAAATCCAGATAACTAAAAAACGTCTCGATAAAAAAAAAATTAGCCTGTTGCCCAGATTTGGTAGGAAGCTCAAATGCGGTTTTAATCCTTTTATTTATTACCTGTTTTTTTATATTTGCTTTTATCCTCTTAAATGGTTTAGTGTTTTTTCCATGATAAAACGAAAAAGAAGGAAAAACAAATTAGTTTGGAAAACTTATTTTTAATTTGTTTTACTCAGGAAATAAAAGATTGATTTGAAAGGTCTTTATATAAGCTTAACCATTGCGTTAAATTTTTTTAAGTATTTATTTTCTCAAAGGTATACTTTATAATTTACTTATTAGTTTTCAGTGTTTTATCTAGCAGGTTAAATAAGTATTTTAATCAATAACCTATAATGTTGGCCCCCTAAATAATGTTTTTAATTGTATAACATGAAGAAATATCATATCTGTTTTTTTTTATTTATAGTGAATATTAAGAATTTTATGTTAGAAAAGAAAGTTGAAGAATAAAAACATAGCAATACAAGTAGACACTTTTTTTTGTTTTGTTTTTTCCATTTTAATTTTATGATACTGCATATTCCATCCATATATTTATCTATTGTTATCAACTCGCCAGTTTCAATCCGTTTAATGAGATTCTCATATATTTTTGACAACTTTCAAAATAATTTGTTGCATTATGGAATGCAATATTTTTTTGTTTAACTGCGTTATAATTTCAAACTTATTTTAGATCCCGTATCGGATTAAAATTAATTTATGCATTATGTATTAAGACTTGTAATAACAGTTGTATTGGTAATAATTACTTTGATGTATAGTTTTTAAATTTATTATGTAACTTTTTACGATGAAAAAAGCGAGAAGCTGCGAATTTGCATTTGGCTTAGAATAGACAAGTTATTGTGATTGTGTGTTGTTTCTAATATGTTCGGAAAAGGAGTGGACACGATCGGATCTAAACCCTTTCTTATTTTTTTTTATTAAAAAATTAAATTATTTTGTGGATATATTACGATTTGCCACAGTTGAGTTGAGATGTTTGACTGTGCCTATGAGTTCTCATTCAGACCTTATTTGCATAGGAATAGAATAGCTAATAAAATATAATAAAAAAGGGGAAAAAATTGAATGCGTACAATAAAAAAAAAACACAATAATGAAAATAAAGTAATAATTGCAAAATAAAACAACAATGGAACTTCCCAACTACGAAGGAATCTAGAATAGAACAAACAAAGCCATGGCGACTTATTACTATTGTACTACTTACTATTGTCCACTATTATTTCTCTAATGCATACTTTTGCTAATGTCTTGAACCACACACATGTGACTAGTGGCGATGTAACTAGCAGTATTTGCAATATTGCCCCCGAATAATAACATTCGAAAACAGTTGAAACTAGGAATATATATCATTAGAAAAATAACGATATTCCATGTTGACGATAAATTCAGCTTTGAATATCGATACACGATATATCGGTGACCTAGAATTTCGATCTATCGTAATTATTGTCGAAATGAAATACTATTTTCAACAATCCCACCATGTTACAATTAAATTCGTCTTTAATTCATCGTTTTTGTAATTAAGGTTACGACATGGAACCACAAATCTCCTCGAATTTAAGATGTAACAGAGGCTAACAAACAGTTTCAACAACGATTAAGTTTTTTACGAGATAATATTTCTTATTTTCCTCTTCTCTAACGTGAGAAAGTGTTACATAAATTAACATTTCTTAATACGAGGGTTTAGTGTTTTATATATTTTAATTTTGTTATTTCTCCTTCCTTAATGTCAGGAATTTTAATAGTACATATTCTGTGAATGGATTCATCTTCATGTTATAGTTATCGCCCTAATGATAAGGCGTATTGTAATATTAATGCAACAAGGGAGTTTTATACATTAAAAAAAAAAAAAATGTTGAAGTTTATCAGAAGTTAACATCAGTATCATGGTGGCTTAGTATTTTACATATTTCCCTCTATCTTCTTCCCAATGTGAGAAAGTGTAACGCAAGCTAACATTACTTCCATAGTTACAAAACTTCCCTTTTTATTCATTTAAACTAATTGCATTAGGTTTTTTTAAAAAAAAAAAATACATATATAGTTGCATTTTGCATTGTTGTAATATGGAGAAAAGAATATATCGTTACGTGAGTACGATACCCCCCCCCCCCCCCTATCACTTCAAAGTCACTTTTAAACCCTCTTCCTAGTTCTTTAAGTAATGGTGTCTATAAAATTAGCAGTTGTAAAGATTTGAAAACTTATAGCTGTCAATGAGTGGAAACACTCTCCCCTCAAAAAATAATAATTATAAAATAGTATATATAAAAATTAATGTAAACACCTATAAATTAATGTTTTGATTGATAGTAAACTTTAGGTGATGGAAATTATGAATAAAATTATAATTTAGTTAAAAATAAAAGCTCCATTTCAAAAGGATTTAATTAATATATATTGCTAATCTATAGCTAATACACGTACAGGAATTTTCCAAAGCTTGACTACATAAAATACAAACGAATATAAAGTTAAATTAGGTGACTACGGAACCTATTACAACTTAACTTTTATATATTTAATAAAATTAATATATCCCGCAATAATCATATTGATGTCTTCTTATTTATTTAATGCATTTGTTTTTACTTCAATAAATTTTATTTAAAAAAACTGTAGTATTAGTTATTAGTTATTGGACTTTTTTTTTTGTTTCATACTGAATTTTCGGCCTAAATATGTCTTAGTCCATAGTTTTATTTCTAATATTTAATTTTTTCGTTTTTTTCACCCTCTAAAATTTAACATCTGCTGCACTTAGATCTGCTGGTATTGATCAGATCGGAAATTCGCCGACAGTTTCCTGATCGGAAATTAAATAAAAATATTTTCTATTAAACCGTTCCTATGATTGCGAAGTATCGAATGCCAAACTACGGGGTTTTTGCATTCGATCTTTATCCATTCGTTACATCGATTTGGCATAATCAAATAGTTTCTACAATCGTTTCTTTGAAAGGGTTATTCCTTCCCTTTACAGAGTGAATTATTTTTTGATTTTTTTAATCAATTTATTGAAATTTACTACTGTACAAATATGTACATTATGTAAATGAGCTGATAAAGATTACAATAACATGTAAAAACTTAAAAAGAACTACTCGTCAGAAGCACTTCAATAAAAATTCTATTTTAGAAGATCTCTAGGCCATCTTCTTTTCTGGGCGCCTCGGAGGTCGAGAAACTAATGGGTTTAAGTGGCTATGGGGCTTATATGAAAAGATAGGTATCCGGTTTGGGCTAACTCATTAACATAAGGAACATTAAGATCTTAATATTATGTTTATTGGTTACAAAGTAAGGGGGATCTAGGATTTTTCGAAGGATTTTGGATTATAAAGATGGAATGAGATGAATCGGATGGTTTAGTGGAGCCCCAAAGCTCAACTCCTTTAGTCCAATAGGTCTAATCACAGTCATGTAAATGAGTCTTTTGTAATGAATTAGGAGCTTCGATCGTTTGTCTAGTAAATGTTGAACTAGTCTCTAACGACGAGCAGTTTCTTTTCGTTTTTGTCTTCTAAGTGAATTCAGATTTAAAAAATCGCTAAAACGTATACCAGTTCTGAACCAATCCATAAAGTTATACGAATAGTGTTTTTTTTTTTTTTTTATCACACCGTTACTTTGCAGTTGTGGTTTTGGAGATATATTGTGTGAATGAAATCGCCTACATTTATTAAGTGATGGGGCTTTTACGTACGCTAACGCTAAAAATTCTATTGGTGTTGCTCAGATCGAAAATTTGCTGATAATTTCTATTTTAGCAATGTAATGGAAATTATTCGACTGAAAAAAAAAAATGACAAAATAACTTTGTTTATTTTGAATAATTATTAATCGCTATTTTAGTTTAATCAATAATTTAAGTTATGTTATCCTTTTAATTCTGTATTTTAAATTGGGAGAAGCAGTATTCATGATCTGTTGTTTTCCGCAGTCAGGAAGAAATTTATTTTTATTTTTATAAGAGAGTCTTAAATCTTTTTATTATTATGAAAGATCGTCCAGGTTTACTTGATGATAGCTTTAGATAGTAAATAAAATCTTAAATTCTCGATTTCACGACAGTTTTTTATTAGTTTTTATTATTTGGTATTCATACTTGACTTGTAATGACAAACTACGATTTTATTGATACTTCGAGATGTCCAGCCTCTTCATTCTAATGTACGAAATGGTTGATGATTTGATATCCACTGAAATTGCCGTCGTATATTCGATTATGTTATTATTCTATCGAGGTCCATAAATCTTAAGAAAGACAAAAAAAAAAAGAAGTTTAGTTTCCTGCTTATTTGATAACTAAATTTAAGTAAATCCTCAGACCACATGATCCCATAGGCCTATTATCCTGTCAACACCAGAAGCTGTCTCCCCTCTCAGCACATTGAGATAACCACTGACCACAAGTGTCACTCTTAAACCGTCTAATTTCAATGCAATGAAACCAAAATAAACCAAAATTTTAACACAGTTCATTTTTTTTATTTTCTTGGCTAATAGTTTTATTCTTTTTAGATTTTTACGGCACCAATTACGTTAACAGGTTGTTTTAAAATATTCAGATTTGCAAGTACTACACACAAGAGAAGCTTCCGAATTTTTATTTTCTCCAAGATCAGCCCTCATGTAATCCCGTGTTTTAAGTTTTAACTCATTAAAAACTATTACAATAAAATCTCCAGCCTAATTGGAATTATATTTAAATATAGGGGATGAAATTGGGAGAATCCCCGTAACTAAAATGAGCTGGTTGTTACTTATAACTGTTCCTAAACATTTTGTATGGAAACAACATGGGAGCTTGACGGTTCTTAAAAATATAACCTGTTATTCCAAGTGCAACAAATTGATACATAAATTTTAAAATAAATAACGAGTTGATGCATTACATTTAGTCATAGATAACAGTAAAGTGAATCTTTTGGTTTTATTTGAGATTCTCTTAAGCTACGAGTTGCTATTTAAAATTTATATGTTGCTTAGTCTACTTTATTACATAATTTTCTATTTATTTTCTTATAAATTAATTTCACTTTAACATAAAAATATTAACTATTTTTTTAAATTACACTATACAACTTTCTGGTCTTTCTGTATTTACTTCGGTCCCTGGCCGCTCACTGTAAGTTCCTAACTCCAAGGGTTTCCATATCCTCCTCAACATCCTCTCACTAGTGCAATCTAGAACTCGCTCACTCTCTCTCTCTCCTCTCTCTCTCTCTCTCTCTCTCTCTCTCTCTCTCTCTCTCTATCTCTCTCTCTCTCTCTCTCTCTCTCTCTCTCTCTCTCTCTCTCTCTCTCTCTCTCTCTATTCTCTAGCAGGATGTCCATTCATCTGAATTTTTAGCATTCTATGGAATTCTATTCTTTAAACACGGCTTAGTCATCTTATTCTTCGTTCCTTAACAGTTGCCACTAAATCTGGAGCTATGTTCAGATCTCTTGGAAGAGAGCGACAGACTCCTGGTTGCTTCTTATCATCCATACAAAGCCATCTTTAGTAGTTCTATATGAGTCGTTCCGGATCAAAATCCGTTAAGTTGAATTTTTAGCGAAGAATATATATTTTTCAATGTTAGTTTATCTATTGCTTAAAGTCAACAGATCAGAAACTACTAGATCCTAATAAAAATTAAATCTTAATCGGCCTAAGTCACATCGTTTGTCTACATACTGTTTAGGTTATGCATATACTCGCTGTTTGCAGTATATTTTATTATGTGAGTTCTTTATATTTTTCACTTTATGTACGCATAATTGTATAGAAGAATCGATACCATTAATTTTGAAGAATTAATTGCCACTTCTATTAGAATTCATTTTATTTAAATACTAGTTTCGATAAACATTCTTTGTCAGTTCTAAAAACCAAAAAAATTTAAAACATCAGCACTGAATTATTTAGACTATATATAATAAAATGGTTTTGAAGACTCGATAAAGAGGTAAAAACTACCGAATAATTAGTCTTAGGGCAGACTTACAAAATGTCCAAATGAAAATTTAAATATTCTGCTTATGCAAGCATACATTGAAATTGAAAATGCTTAAGTTTAGTTCCACTTCAAGAATGCATTATCAAAGATAGGTTTAAGGTGTGATCAAATTTTTTGCCTGTCCAAAATTAAGTATTTTGTAATCTTGTTAAATTTTGAAAACGCAACGGTTTTTGATTCTAAGGGACTCATATATAAAGCGTAGAATCCCAAAAACAGTCCATTCAAAAAAAAAAAATTCCACAGCTGGTCGATAAAGGGTAAAAAGTCAGACTGGATTAGGAAGGGGAGTTATTTTATTTTCAATGTGATTTAACTACTTTTTTGAGAAAACATTTTACCTAAAAATAGTCTTATAGAAAAACTAATCAATAAAAAATAATCTGTAAATTGGACTTTCTGAATTCCACACCTCATATTCTCTTAGTTATTTTCCTTCCCCATCTATTTAAAATATCTTCGTTTTTCGCAGTGATTGTCCAGTTTTGCTCGTAGACAACTGATCTGAGAACTATCTGGTAATCCCTTATTTATTTGTTTATCTATTTACTGAAATTTACAACTGTACATAAAAAAAAATTTATTAAATGTGATTATATCGTACATAATAACATGATAAGTGCTAGTGAAGCAACTACCCACTGGTAGCACTTGAATAAAATTCTCGAGGCCGTTTTCTTTTCAGATGCCTCAGAGGGTTGGTGAGGGATAGAATGAGAAAGAAATCGAAATACTTGTGGATTTGTTTTATCTACGGTGTGTACTATTTTAGGTATCTGGTTTCGACTTAATCAGCATCATATAGAACATACCTAAAGGTCTTTACGTAGCTGTTTATTTGTGACAAAGTTTGGAGCATTAAGGATTAGTCCCGAATTTCAGGCTTTTATTATATAGGCTGTTACTGTTCAGTATTATCCTGCGGCCGCAGTGGACAAAAAAAAAAAATAGCTTAATATGATAACTATTTGCATGAAAATCAGCCATCTTCAAAGTGGGATGTATATCAATTCTTAAAGATAATATAAGATGGGAAGGATCACCTTCATGAAGCCTGACAACTATTAATGAAAGAGTACTTTTTTTTTTCATTAATAGTTGTTAGTTAAGGGTTTCTTTGAGGTGAAATATGTATTGGAAAATATATTCTATTTTAGCGTAATTCTTTAATTCATTTATTAATATAAATCTCATTAATATAATAAAATAATATATATTCCATAAATATAATTGATTGGTTTTTTTGTAGATTAATTTTTGCAATATACGACATTATTAGTATGCGCGTGTGCGTTATGTGAATGTATATATGTTTTAGCTCTATTTTTACTAATACTTGTAAGTATTTGTTAATTACAATTTTTTAAAATAAATTTGTAATTCTGAATAATTATAACGATTTAAAATTCAAATCTCGCTCACTCACTGTTGGGCACTGCAGTCCTTTGCAAGACCTGGGCCTCTGCCACCGTTCTTCCCCATGCCTCGCGGTCTCCAGTGAGACTCCTCCAGTAAAATTCAAATAATTTTATTTTTATTTTAACATAATTATTCTTTGTAATAATTATATATACAATATGTTTTTGTCTTAAAGCCCTATTTTTGTAAAGGTGCTGTAGAAATGATTGTGATTTAAGTTGTGATCATTAGGTTGTAATAACTGATAATGCCTGACTTAAGCGAAACGTCTTAAATAAAATATTTTTGTATGCTGAGACCATTTTCTTTAAGAAGGTGATCCTTCCCATCTTATATTAATAATATATCTATTAATATAATTAAATAATACTTTTTTTTTTCTGTTAATTGAAATAAAGATTGAATAAGTCTGTTAATAAAGTTTAAATAATTTATCACAGATTATTCCTCGGTTTAGTTTAGACCAATAGCACCAATTAATTTTGATTTAATTTATCGATTGCTATTCGGAGTAAGCAATTACTAAAGAATCATAAGAACTTGTTACGGTTATGTGATTGTAAATGTCAATCAACAACGCTTGTTCATAAAAATACTTCCTATTATTACAACAAAGTTTCTACATTTATAAATATAATTATTACACTTATGTCAAATAAAATAAATATTGATTCATAAGAATCTTGAAAAAAAGTTTTAAATAACGCGCAACACTTTTAAAGTCTCACAACAACCTCAACAACCTCACATGTAGTGAGTGACCTTACCTAAAGTTTATAATTGGTACTCAGTGTTGCCACTGGTACTCAGGAACAATGTTGCCACTACAGCCTAATACACGAAAGTTTTTTACTATTGAAGCACACTATTATGTTTTTATATTTTTACATTTTTCTCTACATTACCTCAATGTTAAATTTTAAATTACACGCGATTAAATTGTTCCAAAAATATAACACATTTTACTGAAAACGTTTTATTAACAAGAGAAAAAATTGTTTACTACATACAATCTCTAGTTTCATTGCAATCCTTGATAATGTAGTTTACTAGATAGAATTATAAAAATAATTTACATAAATATAAAATTAGATGTAATGTTTTCTAATTCGTAAATCAAATTCTAATGATAATGTTTGTTAATCAATAATGATTGTAATTATAAAAACATAACGTATAAAAAAACAATAACGTAATTTAAAAAAAAAATATATATAATGAAAAAAAAAACTTGAAAAACTGTGATGAAGACCTTAAACATAATTATATGCAATAATTGTTAATTTCGGTTAATGAATTGCACATTTCTGTGATAAAAAAAATTGTCTTAAATGTAATCAGTGAATTCCTTAGTATTTTCGGCGCTGATTAAAAGAAAACTATTTTTTTTTAATTCCATCTAGTAGTATAGTTTTGTCTCAAGCAGCAAGAAAATTTTTGGCTATTTGACGTTTTCTTACATAAGGAGTATGATAAAGTTTGACAATAATATTGATACGATTCCAAATTAATTATTGCAATTCGCTTTAAAATTCTTTTCAAAATATTCATTATATGTGAGTGTTAATAATTAAGAGGAAAGGTCTTTTTGATCCCAAGAAGATATTACTTCCACCACATCACAATCAATTAGTTTAATGAAGCAATTTTTGAAGGCGTTACCAAAATAAGGAGAATGTTTTCAATAACTTTGTGAGCAGTTTTCTGGTTTGTTTGAGGCAAATATAGGACTGTTTTTTTGTTAAGAAAACATAGGAGAGAATAAAATGGAAACATATGTAAAAGCGGCATGGAAACCTTTAAAATTAGTTTCGACAGGTTTCTCTGGAATTAAAAATTTCAAGCCAGTAGTCTCAGACACGTTGAACAACTTCATATAACTTGGTTGTAACATAAGCCTAAAAATTTATTTTCTCACTCAACACTCGACTACTTTTCAGCAAGCCTTGGAGATGTAACTGAAGAACTGTGAAAAAGGTTCCAGTAAGATGTTAAGGAAATGGAAAGAAGGTACAAGAGAAGATGGAACGTCAACATGGCAGCAGACTACTGTTGGATGTTAAAAATGGCGATCCTCAACATGTGCACAGTATGGTGAGCACTAAACAAAGCTTTGATCGGAAGCGAATGCCCCACAATAAGGACTTTTAGATCTGAAATTATTTTTATTATCAATATTCTTTTGGTTGGATGTAAATTTTAATATAACTTAGAAAATTATGTAAAAATTTGTTTTTTCCCTCAAAATTCATATCTTGTTTGTGAGATAACCTGACACGTGATATGGATTGCATTTTTGAATCAAGCCCAGAAAAGTACGTTATAATCAGCTATCAAAATAAAAACAACTTTCTAAATAAGTGTTATTTTCTAGACCTGTGTTATTTTACAATTCTATTCCAATAGAATTAGATATAAATTTATCTACCCTAATTTTATTTGTCCGTTTATGCCTTTTGAGTACCTCAAGTAGTAGTTGTTAATATCTTCAGTATGATAATTTTAAAAAAATTTAAATTTTCATTTTATTTTTTGAGGTGATGAAACCAGAATTAAAGTTTTATAGAAGACCCATGAAGTTGATCAAAATTTAAATATTGTTAAAATTAAACTTTTTACATTTTTGTAATATAATGAATGTTTCCTGGATTTACACATTTAGCTATCTTCGATTAAAACTACATCTTCAGAATATATATTACTTGTATTAAGGATCGTATCATGCAATACTACCGTTTGCAGTTTTTTTATTTTATTTTTTCCCCTTAACATGACAATGTTAAACATCAACTTCTTTATTTCCTCTCATGCGAGAAATTTAGGTACGAAAAATTCCCTAATTTCTATCTCAATAAAATTTTACTAGACGTCTCCTATTCTCGACGAATCCCAATTCCTTATTTATAAAAGGGATCGGTTCTTTACAGACTAAATTTATGATGAAATTCAACTGTCGGTGTTTTGAAACGGCCTTTAGAAACGAACTGAAAACTTTAAATAGCTAAACCATGGATTACTTTTTATATGTTATTTTATTAAAATTTCAGCTATAGTCAAAATATTATGAGAACGAAAATATTACGTTATGAAAAGAATCGCAAGTCACAATATTTTGAATATTTCAAATGCAACTTCAGACGTTTTTAAAGTCTTACATTCTCGTGATTCAAATTGTGTTTCAACGATACATGAAGTTTATAGAGTTGACCCTAAGTGGATTGCCGAAAGGCAATAAAAGATCCAATACCCTAATTTCCTTTGTATGTATTTATAATTTAGTCGGAGGTTAGAGAGAAAAAAAAAAAAACCCTAAGTGGATTCGCTTCTCTTAACTACGTTTTATTTATTTTAAATATACGCAGTCGAACACTGGCTCGTTGTTGTCATAGGGAGTGTGACAGTGAGTATACGTATAATAGCTATTGTAAAAAGTAAAAAAATTATATAAAATAAAAAATAATAATAACTGTTTTTTTTTTTTTTTTAACTTAAGCTAGGTATAACAATTTTAATACGCATAAAATAAGCTTAAGCACTGTAACTTACAAATAATTAAAATGAATTTAACTAACATTATAAATATTTGCATATAAATACGATAACATATAAAATACTAATGAGATATAGTTAGTAGTTAATAGTCACTGACAATAGTTAGTAGTTGTAGACCAAATTAACTTGTACTAATCATCAAAAGAGATTTAAAATGCTCATCGGTTACCTTAGATCTGTAAACATTCTTTGCGTACTTCATTTTGGAGAACGTTTTTCACACAAGTAAGTAAAACCAAAAACAGAAAACAGCCAACAAGCAAATTTATACAAATTATCAAACTGTGCCAGTGAAAGATTCTTATAAAATTGCAATAAAGATGAGTTTTGATATTTGTACTTATATATTTTACTACAGTGTAGATCGATAATTTTAAGTAGAAATTCTGGGACTAGTGTTTCAATGATGGTATTTAAAGGATTTTGAAAATTGAAAAATCTTAAGTTTATTCGCAATGACATAAATGTCTGAGAAACGAGTATCAAAATTTATATTCAAAACACTCAAATCTACGAAAAACTAAGTTTGTTTTAAAATGTGAAACATTTTTTAAGCGCGTGAAACTGTATTATTTTCTGTTGGAACGATTTGATATTAGTGTAGAAATCAGGGAGTAGCTGGCTTTAGTATTAAGTTAACTCGACGAAGAATACTATTTTCCACAAAATTTGTAATTCAGATGAATTACGATGTTTTTCATTAAAAAAAAAAAAAAATGATCACTCCTCGATGTTCTAAGAAACGCTAAAGGACTTTTCCGGAACTAAGCTAGCGTACTATGGCCAGTAATATCTGGTAAATCAATTTTTCTAATCTCTTCGGTAAAAAGAGAATTCTCTGTGGTTCAGCCTAGTGGGTCTGATAAAATTAACTATTGATGAATGATACAATATAGGACTGAATATTTTAAAACAATAATTTTCTACAGCATCTATAAGAGCGACCACTCCTTTATTTCTACCACACATGTTGTAATAGATTTCAAGTTTTTCAATTGAAGGTTCATTTTATTAATGGCATTTTCAACTCCCTGAAAATGTCTTTCCGAGATATTTCTTCAGCTACTGAAATTATGCATTATTTGATTATTTACCCACGGTGTATGGTTTTCCACGTTTTGCGATTACAAAAGCCACACGGAAGCTGAGACAAGAGTTGCAGTCTTTAGTTCGGTATTGAGTTTCTTAACCGTAGATTGCTGCGATTTCAATCCATGCTTCAACTTTTTCTGTCCGAAAACTTCCTGTATATTTGAGTAAAATTTTAAATGGTCGTTACAATCATTACAACGAAATAATAATTAAACTAGCGAATTTAGCAAGCGTATGCTCAGGGCGCGTAATCGGCGACTAGTCTAGGCATTAAAGATAATAACAGGAAAATTAAAACGGTGTTGGTCCTTCGAAGTGATCAGATGGCTGAAAAGTTTGGAGACCCCTGACCTAATGTTAGTGAGTACATTGCACAGTGGGGCAAAAGTGGAAAAAACCGTAAAAATTAGTTTCATTCCAGAGTATTATTTTTAAATTCCTAAATAAATGTGGTATCATTAGTTCTGTTATAATAGTGTGTTGGAGGGAAACATTTTGAAAAAATCTAAAATAGAAAAGGTTTATAGAGTATTTTTGTTTCGAGAAAGTTGGCATATCCATGACAGCCATGAATTTTCAAAATTAAGTTTCTCATAAATCAAACTTATTTTTATTTTATTTAATATTTGAAAAAACGAAAAAGCTCGTCCGAGCTAGGATCTTAGTTGGGTTTATATTTAAGTATAGGTATCTCAGAAACAGTATTGGTATAAATCCTGGCCCCTACCGTATTTGTTTAGGGAAAGAATGTTTTTGATGTATTTCGTTCTATAGGAATTAATTTTTTTTACACGCCATTATATGCATGTACTGAAATTTTTGGTTCTCTATAATCTTTACCGATACCACACTAAAAAAAATGAGTGGTTTTTCAATGCATGATTAAAAAATGAGCTAAAAAAGCAAAACAAATTGATTAAGATAAAAATAATTCAAGAAACAAATTAGTATACTGCTAGTAGAATCCACCATTAATTACATGTAACTTTGTTGACAAATGACAGCTAGACGATTGCTAAATATAAACATAGTTGATTAGTTTTATTACATATTATCACAAGTTTTATTACATATCAATTTACCAAGGTCTGATTTAACCTTTTGTTTGAACCGTTTGATTTTAGGTGATCGATCTACGGGGTGTAAAAATTAGCTGTACTCCTTGGTTCTAAAACATACCCGAAATTAAGGAAGTGTGTTGATCAACCAAGAACGTGATTATCTTCTCGCGTTTTGCGATGGGTGTAATAATTTTTATAAAATCATGCGCAGTCTGTGTGCGCGATGCTAGAATCCAAGCGTATCTGGTGAAGTGATCAACTAACAAGTGAAGATACTTCATAGAGGATCTATTCCCTGCGAAAACTCCGATCGTATCAAAGGACACTTCGGTGGACCTAGTTTCGATAGGAAACCATTTGGACGAACGAATCGAGATTTATTTTTCCTGCACAATCCTGACAAAATTTATTTACTATCCATATTTTGAAAGTAATAAAACTATCTTTATTTATAAGAAATGTGTTTCCTGCCTATATGCTCATAAAACTGGTGTCTCTTACTATTTATTGAAGACCTAATGTCTTCGACACATAAATTCTTGTTATGTTATTTAAAAATTTGAAAGTGCTAACTATTTAAGTTAACTACACAACTACCAGTGCAAACATCTGTGAATGTGATACGCTAAATTTTACATTTACAAGCACATAATACATTGCAATGCACAATAATATAATTCAATTGAAAAATTCTCATTTACAAAGATTAACATAAGGTTTTTTATATTAATTAAGCAATTAAAAATGTTACTAGACTCTTTTACTACTAGTTCTAGATGCCCTGAATTTGTTTTAATTCAATATTAGTGTTTGAAAACTAGTTTTCACTTAATGAAATGGAAAATAATCTTTATTCTTGGACATTTCGTCCATTTAGAACAACTAAAATATATGATAAAATGGTTTTATTGTTTGAGTGGCATTATTTTTTTGATTAGTGATTGTACTCATATTTATTCATTTTTCTGTATTAAATAAAAATCTTCAACAAATTGAAGTTTAGCTTGCAGTTACATGTAATTTGTTTCTGATTGTTTACTATGAAGGCTTGGTCATTAGGACAAGAAGTATGCTTAGTAATAACATAATTATGCATCACAAACTGTTGACAATGCATAAGTTATCTGTCGGTTCCTAGGAATCGACTTCTGGAATTCACACACTTCTAATAAAATCTATGTTGCATATACATATTTTTTTTCTGTCTTATAAAATTTTCTCTGTTATAACATATTTGTATATATGTATTAAGATGCTGCTGTAAAGTTAAGGAAATACAAAGTACATTATAAACAGTTAAAAACAACAGTTACTATGTTCCATGTACAATTCACAAAGTTTCTCCCAAGGAGATGAAATCATAATTCGGTTCTTCTGGTCGGTTCGTGGATGTTTTAAAAAATAAAATCTTGTCTTGAACAAATATGACCAAGTCCAGTATTTAAACTATTACAACTGTTTCTCAGATATCAATACTTCAAGTTAAACCCATGCAGGCCGTAGAGCTTTTTTAAAAGATCAAATAAAAAGGAACATGGTTTTGAGTTAGTGAAAACATTCAACTTTTCTAGTTCTGAGTTCATTCCGTGCAGTACCTTAAAAACCATAAAGAACGATACCAATTTTTTTTTTTTAACTTTTTGGATTTTCGTTCTCAAATGTTGACCTTTTTTGATGATCTAATGGTATTATGTTAGGTCAAATGGAATAAAATACTGCAAAAATATAAATAGACTGTAATGTTAAAAAGCAATATTTTAAAAATGTTTCAATCAAATTTACAACCGTTTAACAATTGATATGACAAGCATAACTTTTTGTTTGATTCATATTCAAAATAAATTTTATTAACATGTTAAATACATTACATTTTAAATTTATCGAAAACAGTTTTCCTGGTTACATAAATGTTTGTGATACTAGACCGTCGCGTTGACAAGCCGAAATTTATTTCATATCTTGACTCATGGGATGGAGAATTGCCAATGAAACCAAAAGTATAAATATCTTCATGTTATTTAATCACTGGATGTGTGTAGAAGTGGAGTTGGTATAAATTATCTATTATTATCTACTTACTAGTTATTTTACATAGTTTTATTACTTTTAGATTTTCTGCAAACTGAATATATTATTAGTTTCGTATATAGCAATCTGTGTTTAAAATAATGTTTCTATACATTTTTTTTACAATCTGCCACAAATGTGGGCAATAAGTAATATTGATGGCGTATTCACGTATTATGTACAACGAGGGGAAAAAAAAAATTAAAATAAAGTAAATAAGTAATGTAAGAAAAGAAAAAGAGAAATAAAAAGACCTATGCTATAAAAAAACAAAATAAAATATACTATAAACAAAATGAGAAAGTAAAACTTTAAAAAAATAATAAATTAAAAAAAAATAAATTAATAATAATAAAAGATAAAACAAAGGTAAAAATATAATTATACTCTATTTACAATTTACACTCATCCTAGGGATCCCCCCCCACCATACCCGTCCCTCCGTGTTCTTTTGTTGCCATTAATAATCTGAGTTAGTTGTACCTATCAGTTATTGGATATTACGCTTAACCATTTGTTCACATATAGAAATTATGCAAATAAATTTTATTTGTTTTATTTTTTAATTATTTTTTTTTTTGTTCAGGGGTGTTGAAATAAATAAAAACATTTGTAAAATAATTAAAATTGCTTTTTATTCCTCAAAAATTCTAAATAGCATATTAAAAAAAAAACTTGTTTTTTATAAAGGTTGCCAGTGGACCCAGTTTTATCTATAGCATTTGTTTTTTAAGGGGAAAAAAACTTAAATTGCGCGAGCATGTTTTCTTTGACATGACAAAATAAGATTAAATGAAAATGCCAAAGGCAAAAAAACTAAAAAAAAAAACAAAAAAAAAATAAGGAATAAAATCCTAGAATAAAGTAGGTACCTATTAATAACTAGGGTTGTTGCTTAAATCTATTGCTTCAGAGCTACTAACCTAGGTAGTTGAATCAATTTAAAAAATAACATTTCAGCAATTTAATAAAACCATTGATGTTAACTCATGAAAACATATTTTTGAGTTTTGTCACTTTTTAAATCCATGCGCGACATCTACAACAATTGGACTCCGAGCGTACAATGTTTGATATTTGAAGAACGATGTTTTGAATTTATACCAAGTATATGTTCCATATTAGTAACAAATTGTTCCGTTATTAAATTAATCCTTAAATTAAATTTTTAAAAATATGTACTATGTTTATGATTATGCAATATAAATAATCAATAAATATATACCTAAATTAAAAAAAAAGAAATTCACTTTAATTGTTTGAAAATAATATGTACATAATGATGATAAATATAAAATAAAAAATTTTGAGTTGTGTCACTTTTAAAATACACGTGCGATATATATCTTACTGTGAATATTTTTTCCTAATTTTTAACAATTACAATATTTTTGACAATCGTGATTGATCTCAATAATAATGACTTTTTCTTTGATCTTTTGACTTTCAAGAGGTCAAGAGTTGGCTGTGTTGTAAGTACATTTTGTATAGGCATGTTTTGCTATTAAATGCTTTATAGTACTGACACACAGATTGATATCCCAAATTACTTCAACAGTATATCTAAATCTGTGATTTTTATTTTACGTTTAAAATTCTTAAAGTTTAACTGATTCTTAATTACTCAATAATTTTGAAGATATTAATTTTATATTCAGAAATACTTGGAATAAAACAATCGTGCGAGTTTGCCTGCTTGTCATATGTAAAGGAAACGAAGAACGGTCAATATTTTTTTTTTTTTTATATTACTTTATTACATTTTTTTTTTTTAAAATTACTATATTCCATATTTAAATAACTTTAATTTCGTCATTTAATTTTTTAACGAAAACTTAAGCACTTTTTTTATTAACTTTAAGATTTTATTTTATACAACTTCTTTATTCTATTGCTTAACTCTATGCCCTACCCATGTACTGGGTATTTAAATATTATCTATATTTTTTTTAAAAAAATCCATTATGCTAGGTATTCTTTTTCGCTCTCTTTTCGGATACTTTTTTGTACTTCCAAGGAGGAATAATATTTGCTATAATTTTACAATTGTTTTTTACTTTTGTTTCATTGGTATTAGGTACTCGGTGCAAATGACTGATTTCAGTGGTAATCTTGCAGTTATTTGATTTTTTTTCCATCTTTCCATATGTCTTTATACTCTAATGTAAAGCTGCTTAATGTATTTTTGTTTTACTTTGATAATCCTACTCCATCGTATTTAATTTAGCATGGAAATTAACTTTATTTTTTAATCTACCATACTCTTCCCAATTTTCCATTTATGCTTCTAAGATATTTAAATTTTAAAAACTAGTTTTTATACTTCCACAGGACTATATTCTATGTCATCGACACACGAGGAGAATATAGAGAAGGATTTAGGACGTATTGTCATTAATTGCTAGGCCCGATTGTTGGCATTCATCTTATAATTAATTGAATATGTGTCTCGTGCGATCATAGGTTGCTCATTCGCAAAGAATGAGTTACACGCATATACATCTTCTTTTAAGTGTATTCATGAAAAACCTAATATCATGCAGCATTTCTTTTGATTACTGTGATACTTTTTCTCTTTTGCTGAAATTAATTTTTTTTTTTTTAATGTTTCAGGGTATGAAAAATCTGGATACTTACGTTTATTAGTTTATTACCCAAGTAAGGTATGTTATTATTTAATGTTATACGTTTCAAATCTAACATTCTAAAAAAAAAAAAATAAGCCTAGTAACAGTAATTATTCTGTAGAAATAAATTTATTATTAAAAAAATTAAATATGTTAGGCCCACGCAATCTATGTTTAACACTTATGTTTGTAAAAATCAAGCTTTTTTTTTAAATTAATAATAGTGGTTATTGAGACCCCTATTCAATAAACTACATTTAAACCTTCGGAAATTTACATATTTTATTTTAATATTTCATGGTTCCAAGTATTAAAATGTTCGTTAACAATACTGATTTTTTTTTTTTTTTTTTTTTTTTCAAATTTTATTAATTGAGCAGTTTATCTAGTTGGTTTAGGTGGTTCGGTGAAAGGTTTGAATCTGGGCGATATGATGACGTTGCTTGTCTATTTAATGATATGGTTCTATTGAGCATAATAAGCGGTAACTTGTTATTTACATAAAACAAACCTCTAGTAGGATATTTAAAAATAAAATGTTTAGATTTGTCATGTCTACATATATATACACACACTTTTATAACGCACATTTATTTTAAAGGTGAATAATCAAGGTCAAGTTCAATAGTCTTATGATTTGTCAAAAATGTATCGAATTAACTTTAAATCCCACCTCACACAGGTCACTTGCGGTTGAGATTAATTGATAATTCAGATACTTTTTCAATATTTTATACGGTTTTACGTTTTTTTTAAATGCAAATTTCTGGGTTGTCTCACTTTTGAAATTCATGTGCGATACATAAACCAGGTAAGTCATACAGGTCGCTATAGTAAGGCACTTTTTTTTTTAGTGCATTACCACTGAGTTAGCCACCGTTCCAAAAAAGTTGTACAAGCATTAGGTAAATATATTCAACATTCTAGCTTTGTGAAGTTAAAGTGACAACTAAACAATAATTTAGATAAAAGGGTCATAGGACAAGAACATAAGGGAATTATTGCAGGGGTAGTCTTAGGCATAAATGGGAGGATTGTAAATGACTGTGTGGATTTCGGTTTCATTGGATTGCGGCTGAATGTTAGCCTAAGTATTATTGTAATTTTTGATTTATTTTAAAGCCTGTTCAAAGTACGAATCAGCTCTAATAATTTACTGAGAAATTTCCATACATTTTCTTTTTAATTCTTCAGTCTTAGTGTTATGTAATGTTAAGGGTATCGTTATCGACTCAACTGAAACTTTTATTCATAGGCTTATATTTTTGTTTTTATTTTATTTAAACAATAGTATGATTTGTTGGATCTTTGCTTACTTATGGTTTTTATCTTGGGCAGGAAGAAAGGGTTATCCTGCAGGTTACCAACCTTTTCTAACCAATCTGGGAACGTCGAGATTCATCTCGTAAGTCTGTCACGAAATGAATTTGAACCCCCCCCCCAGATGAGAATCTGAATCCATGACCGATGTCTGATGTTTTCAAAATTAGTTTCTATGACGTTAGTAATCTATTTCGGCGAGACGTAAGTTTGAAAAATGACAGAAATCTTAGCATCTTTTACATGTTTTCATTAGTACTTAAAATGTATGTTGTATTTTTTCCCTCATTTTTTTTATTGATTTCTGGGCGAGAGAATCAAAATTCATTCCATGGATCTGCCATTGAAATAAATTTCCTCTCGCTTAGATGGGATTCGAACCCATGACTTGGCGCGTAGGGACCTTTGCTTCACCGTACTTGGCCATAGAGCTTCCTAAACAATAATTGTTTAATATTTAACTTTTTCCTACTTACTGCTTGCATTCATAGATGTTATATCTATTCTTTGATCTTAACGATTGATATACCAAGATTGAAAAGTAAACTTGAAATTTTATTTCAATGTGTACAGGTTAAATTACTTAATTATATATTTTTAAAATCATAATTGTAATTAGTATTTTTATTTATGTGTGGTATTTATATTTAAAAAAAAAAAGTATTTAAAAATAAATTTTAAATAAAAACAACTAGTTTTTATTATAGCATTAAAAATATTTCAGTGAGTCAATTTCTATGTTTGATATTTTTAAAATTAGTTTCTATGACGTCCTAAATCTATTTCTGCGGGACATAGGGTTGACAAATGATGGGACCTTAGTTTCTGCTACATTTTTTCATGAATATTAAAAATACAGGTTGAATTAATTTTATTATAGAAAATCAGTACTTATTTATTTTGCATTTTTTAAATATTTATATTAAAATTTATGAATTTTATTTTTTATAAATGATATTATTTTATTCTTCATATTCTATAAAATTAAGCTTAGGCGCTTTGTTCACTGACTTAGATCTCTTTAGGAAGTGTTCCATCTGAGGACCACTAGATTGAATGTCGGAACTGAATTATTCATGAATTATATCGTCGTTACAAATGAAAAGTATCGATTGTGAAAATTTGTTTGTGATAGATTTAGGACTGGCGTAGATTGTTGCGAATTCTTGAATCAGAATTCACATTGTTATTAACCTCGTTACTCCTCATTTACAGGAGGAATAACCATTTCATAATAATTGTTAATGAACTCTGATTACAGTTTTTTCACTCTCCTGGGAATTTGTTATTTTCTTATTCAATAATTTAAATTTTTTACTGACGATACAATGTACATTCCTAACATAAATCTTAACAATTATTTTATTTAATCGGCAAAGAATGAAAAATGACATATTTCAATTACTACTTTTCTCTCATTGATTGTGCTATATCCAGTTCCAGTTCTGTCTTATGTCCATTCCAATAATTTTTATGTAAATAATTATAAATAACCAATCATTTTGATCTGATTCTTGTTGAAAGATATTTTTCTTTATACTATGGGGCGAGGGGGCATTTGATATTTTTGTACTTAAAACAATATACTAAAAACATGTGAATGAATGCTTACTGTTTTGTATTCCGCCTAGATTTAGATGTGGCACAACTGTTTTCCATTCAACCTGCAAACACTTCCTTCAATAGAACTTTATTCCTTTGTTAGTAGAGAACCTCTTAATTGAAACATTCCGTATTAACCATGAAAGGTGCTAGGTGTTGAGATTTCATGTTTCCAAGCCGTGCTAGGTAAGGGATTGTTAAACCTTTGTTTAGCTTCTGCTTTCAGTATTTCACCATAAATTGTAACTTAGTACTATGAGTCCTGTTTCAGTTATTGGAACAATATAGTTGTAACGTTCCATCCATCTAGTTCCAAGACAGTTTTAGAAATACTTGTTCCATTCCTGTTTGCTTCTTCGAGTAACTGTGGTTCCAATTTTTTTCAAATTATTGTAGTTTCAATTTATTTATCTGGTGTTGTTATGATTTTTAATTTATTCATTTGAAATTATATGATTATATTATATACTTAAATTAAAAAATATATACATATTTTTTTACCAATTAGGATACAATTTAACATAAACTTGTCGGTGCTCGAAAATATTATGAAAATTTTTCATCAATTTTTACAGAGTTACCTTGAGCGAGACTAGCTTGCTTTTAATTTATTAAATAGTTTCAAATAATTACGCTTTAGAGAATTAGTGGTCGTTTTAAATACAATTTTAGAGGGGCTTTGATCCAAGTGGGAAATAGAACTGTACGGCCTGGCGGATGGCGGATTCTCTTAGCTAATGGTCCACAGAGCCTTTGTCTACGGATGGGGGACAATCAAAGTTCGGACCAAGTTACAGAGGAGTATCGTGTAGAGATCCTGGAAAACACAAGAATGGCAATCCCGGATAAGAAGAATAATACATTGAACAATTGATAAAAGTTTTCAATAGAACTATCTTCCGCATTTATTTAAATTATTTCTCATAAGTGAGATACGTTTATATAAGTAAATATAAAGGGAATGACAATAATGGGTTGTATGTGAAATATGAGCGAAAAAAAAAAGTTAAAAGTAAGAATATCAGAATCTTAAATAAATATATTTAAAAATCCATACTATTATATATATAAGGGCAAGCCATTTTTCGATTTTACCCTAACCGCGAAACCTACTGAACCAATCTGTTCAGACTGAAAAGAAAAGAAAAGACTTTTTACGACAATATGTTATATATTTTCATCAAAAATAAGTTAGTTCCATTTTTGTATGTCCAACCAGTCTTCCTCACACATTTCCCTATTCATCATTCCATCCATGACGCCCTCAACCCAACGTCTTCTAGGGCAACATACAAAAATTCTTTTTGGCCATCGCTCGCTTCCATTCTCATAACATGCCCAAACCACCTCAGAGTCCTAATAGTGTAGAGGATGCTATACATTTGTTCCAATTTCCGTCTAATTTCAGTGTCGGAACTTTCTGAAGCCGCGTATAAGTCTTCAATAATCCATTTCTAGGACTAGAAGTCTTTTGGCCTAGTTCTCCTTAAAAGACTAGGACTCGCCTGAATTTATTTTTATTTTTTTTTATTAAGGATGCCAAACTGTAAGAAATTTTAACTACATCATTTTCCTTGTTCTATTTTTATTATAAAAGTGATAAATATACAGATGTCAATGAAGTTTTAAAATCGACCGACAGATGGCGAGCGCCATTTTGCAAGCGAGGTTACAATGTTAAATAGAGATTGCGGTGTTAAATAGTGCATGACATTGATAATAAAGGTTATTTATTTTCAATGAAATTTTGTTTAAAAAAAGAGACAAAATGTGAAGTTTGAAAATCGTCCGGTATATGACTGATAATGTAGTACATTTTTGTTGTTCATCTAAATTAACAACTCATAAAATTGGATGTCCATGTGTTTTAACGTAATCTTCAACCACCTAATCTGCGCAATGGTTCCAAGATAATAATTACAGCTATGCATAAATATTTTGAGACTATCTTACTGGAACAGAGAAATCACATTCATTTCTAAGATCCCAAGGAAAACACCACCCAACTTTTCTTCTTGACGGATCATTGTGTTCTCTGGGGTGCTAAAACCGAATCTGAAGTTTACTGCCGTGGCAGATATGGTCTTGGGAAATATTGTAGAAATTGGCCAACTTACGGTCACTTCTTTCGGAGTTATAGCCAAAACTTGTTTTTGTGAAGTTGGATTGACCGCAAGTTGGCCAATTTCAACAATTTTTCCCAAGACTATAACTTCGCGAAAAATATTCCGATTTTAGAGTTTTTTTTTTTTTCTTTTCGTAGATATCGGTTTCAACTAGAATTAATACATAGACTTTGTTCGAAAACGCTTCGTTGCCGTGTTAAAGGTTAAAAACCGATAATAACCTTTATTTGGTTTTTTTTAATTTTTTTTATTTTAGGTAAGTAGCCGACGGCTACCATGGTAGCAAACATTCGGATTCAGTACACCAAAAATCATAAAGATGTGTTGTTAATAAAAGTTTGACATCTTTTATTTTTTTAACGGCCTAATGGAGCCTTATGTTACTAGACTAATATGTTATGTCTGGTTAACACTATTAGAACATTTATTCTGTGAGAGGCTATCAAGGCGCATTTATTCTATTCTATATTTGATATTTAGGTAAGATTATTATTGTATTCCTTTAAAATAACTATATCATTATCTGTTATAATAAATTTAATTAACTATGTTTGATATTTAGGAATCGTTAACTGTTCTTTGACAACAAAGTTACACATATATATAAAATTATACACATATATATATAAAAAGTTATGGATCACTGAAGAGGGAGGATTTGCCTGGTTCGGATACGACCCCGGTGGCCTAGTTGGATAAGGCGCCACGCTAGAGAGGTGGAAACTTGGGTTCGAATCCCGACGGGGTCAAATCTTTTATATTCAAAAAATAAAATAATATATTTAATAATATAGAATTATATCAAGAAAAAATACATATATATATACCGGTGACGGATTGTCAATAGATATAAGTTAAATGTAATGTTCAATATGAACATTCATCCCCGGAATCACATCGTGATTTGCGAGTGCCCGGGGGTTATGGATCACTGAAGAGGGAGGATTTGCCTGGTTCGGATACGACCCCGGTGGCCTAGTTGGATAAGGCGCCACGCTAGAGAGGTGGAAACTTGGGTTCGAATCCCGACCGGGTCAAATATTTTCTCTTCAAAAAAAAAATAAAATAATATATTTAATAATATTGATTTTTATCAAGAAAAATTACATATATATATATAGCGGTGACGGATTGTCAATAGATCTAAGTTAAATGTAATGTTCAATATGAACATTCATCCCCGGAATCACATCGCGATTTGCGAGTGCCCGGGGGTTATGGATCACTGAAGAGGGAGGATTTGCCTGGTTCGGATACGACCCCGGTGGCCTAGTTGGATAAGGCGCCACGCTAGAGAGGTGGAAACTTGGGTTCGAATCCCGACCGGGTCAAATCTTTTCTCTTCAAAAATAAAATAATATATTTAATAATATTGAATTATATCAAGAAAAATTACATATATATATACCGGTGACGGAATTGTCAATAGATCTAAGTTAAATGTAATGTTCAATATGAACATTCATCCCCGGAATCACATCGCGATTTGCGAGTGCCCGGGGGTTATGGATCACTGAAGAGGGATGATTTGCCTGGTTCGGATACGACCCCGGTGGCCTAGTTGGATAAGGCGCCACGCTAGAGAGGTGGAAACTTGGGTTCGAATCCCGACCGCGTCAAATCTTTTCTCTTTAAAAAAAAATAAAATAATATATTTAATAATATTGATTTATATAAAATTCATCATTGCAAAAATTAATTGTAAGTTAAAATCTAATTTATCATGGTAATGTTTTTTTTTTTGCTTTTTTAATTGCACTATATTTCATTATTCATGATTATTTCTCTCTGTGATGTATGTTGTAGCTTTGAAGGTATATAGAAGCTTTGACTCCAATTCAGAGACATTTTGATCACTATAAGCATCTTAAATTCAATATCTGAAAACATTTAACTAAAACACATCCAGATATAGCATCACAACAATGCAAAATACCCAAAAGTACTCATTTCGAACTAAGCGGCTATATTATATAAAGATTGTAAGGAGTTATATTGGTTTAAATTTAAAAAAAATTCATTTGAAATTCATATTTTCTTTCAACTTAGTTCACTGCGAATTATTATTCAATGTAAATTAAATTCCAATTAAATGTAAATTGAAAAAAAGGAGTCGATTATAAATAGTCATATCTATGATCTGTTTTGTTTACCTTTCAGGGAAAAAATATGAATATTTCGCAACTTTCTTCTTTTATTTACATACATCATCTTGCTTTTACTTACTTTTTATTATTCAATATTATTTATATTTATAGTGTAACGGAATTAGAAGTCTTTTTGACTGATTCTTCATGCATATACAAGATATATTTCTTCTTCCTTTCAAAGTAATTATCAATCCACAATACATAGATATATCATATATGGTATACACTCGTTTCCATATAATAATAAATATACCCTTGTCTCGTTAGAAAGTAATGATCTCGTACGATACCGATTTGCTAATTATTCCACTAAGGCAGTGGAGGGAATCTCAACTAAGATTCGTATTCAACCTTCTCCTCACGTAGCTTAGGGCGCATAGACTTGTGTAAACTAAGATCTAGCTGAGTTTATTACATTGGGATCTGGATCTATTCTTCAATATTAATCTTTATTTATTTATAAGCAACTATATTATTTATTGCAGTTGATTGAGGCAGATTGTAACATTATTCAAAAAAAGCTTAAAGAAAAATATTCCACTTAGGATTTAACATTCCTTCCCCTCGTGTATGATGTATGGATTATTAAAATTATTCATTTTATTTTTTGTTTATTAAAAAAGTTATAACATTTTGTCAAGTAAGACCCCACATTCTTAATAAAATACACAAAACTAATAAAGCGAGTTTATTATTTTAGAAAGCTATTACGAAAAAAAAAAGACCTAAAGTATTATTGATACAACTGTATAGTTTAAATTTTGGATGTATAGCAATATTTAAACATATTATCAAGCAGTATAAAATTTCAACATAATTTATATTCACTGTTGTATTTATTATGTCTTATATTCGATGGGGACATAGCTCTAATGTAAAAATGTAATAAATCATATTCATTTTTCTAAAATAATTTAAAAAAAAAAAAAAAAAAAGAAAGAGAAAAGAAAACCGACTTCAAAATAATCCTACATGTACAAACTTAAACTTAAACTAAACAGTTACAAATAATATTTTAGTTGCATACGAATCAAAGATTCTAATGACAATCAACGAAATTATAGATACTTATATACCTGCTCACAATTTATGATGTTATTTTTGGAGTCGGTACCAAGAATGGTAGTTTAATCCTGCCTTTGCAACGAACTTTCGAATGGCACGAGGAAGCGGCGTAGAGTTGTAAAATAGTGGGAGGATCTTTACAATTACCTTTTTTCTTCGAATTCTGTTTGTATTAGCACCGACTCCAAAAATAATTCATCTTAAATTGTGAATAGGTATATAAGTATCAATAATTTTGTCGATTGTCCTTTAATGCTCTTTGTTTCGAAGTAATCAAAATATTATTTTTTAGTTCAAGTTTGTACATGTAAGTTTAATCTTAAAGTCTGTTTTTTTTTTTTTTTTAAGTGACTTTATTTTTCATTCGGTTCTTTATTTTTCACTATTATCCCCATATTATCGCTAATTTAACAATATAATTGAAAATTAGTAGATTTTACTATAGCTAAACCTTCCTGAAACTATAAAGATGATGTGGTTAAAATTTGGTACTGATTGGTTCAGTAGTTTTTGTGGCTAGTGATCTCAAACTAGAAATGGCTTCTCCTTATACCATACATTGTAAAATAGTGTTTATATAGATGTGTTCTGGGAAAGGTAGTGATCTGTCAAGTTTTAAACCCAGTTAAAAGGATAAACTTTTCCATGTTCAATTATTTGCACTAGACACTTGGCTAAATGTTTCGGGAAAATTTTAATTTAAACCTTCACTGGTGGTCCATGAATTATCTAGAATAAATAGCACATCGTCAATGTAATTAACTCAAAATCTATACAATTTATTATCTCCGGATCATGCCACCAAACACTATCCACTGCCAGTGTCCTTTTCTAATTAAAAAAATGCAGTATTTTGTCATCACAGGGATAGTCCAAAAGAGCAGAGTTGATGTCCAGAGCGGTGAACTAGTTGCAGTTTAACCGCATTAAAAATAGCATCGTCAATGCGGAAAAAATGAAATATGTGTTGAGTTTTTACCACTACTATTCTATTTAACCCCCAAAAGTCTCCGCACAATCTCTATGAAATAACTGTCTAGTATACCCTATGTAGGTGTGATAAAAAAAAAAAAATATATACACACACAAATAGGTATCTGATGTTACATTCTGAATATCTTTTATTTTGATCATTCCACTAGCAAATGTTGGGCCTGAAAAAAAGTACATTTAGCTACGTAACATAGGTTTGTTATGTTTGTTGAATAAATTTTATTATCAGTACATTTCCTCAGTGTACCATATCGGATAAGTAGTCGGATAAGTTGGGGTCTCTGGCTGGCTAAGTAACGTTTAATCTTAGGAAATTTAACTAAGGCTGTTCAGGTAAATTTTCTCTCTTTACGTAAATAGCTAATTATTATAATTTGGCCAGTCTGTCCCAGAATAAAGTTTATTTTTATTTCATTTCAATAGTATATATTTTATATATAGTATATAAGTATATATAGCCTAATACCGTTTCCGTTAAAGAATCCGTCCCTCTCTTATTTTTATTTATTTTTTATATTTATTTATTTTTTCATTTAACCACAGCTAAGAAAGCTGGCCACTCATACATGGAACATAAAAGCGTACGGGAGTAAAGGTATGCTTCAAAATGTCTGAAAGTTATTTGTAACTAAGTATAAGAACATTTAACATACAAAAACAAGAAAAAAAACATTTAACATGTTTCTCAAAAGTTTGCAGTCCAGAATGGACACAAATTTGCACAATAACTCACGCTGCATCTACACTAGTTGAAAGAATGGTTCCAACTGCCCACTGTTTTCTTATATAAGCAAATTAGTCCAGTAAAATAAGGGTTTGCCAAAGAAAAAAAACTGCGGAACTTTTATTCTCAACGGATCTTTATGTTTTTTAGGGTGCTGAATCCGAATCTGAAGTTTGCTACCACGGCAACCATCGGCTTCATATTCAAAATCGCAAAAAACCCCCGTTATTTTTGTTTTTTTATCTATAACACGATAACGAAGCTTTTTTTCGAAGAAAGTCTTCAAATATTAATTGTACCTGGAACTAGTACCTACATAATGAAAAAAAAGAAATCCGAAATCGGACCATTTTTCGCGAAGTTACGTAATTGGGAAAAAATGGAGAAATTGGCCTACTTGCCGTCAGCCCCACAGCTCCGCGAAAAACACGTTTGTCGTACTCTTTTGGCTATAACTCTGAAACTATTTGTCCGATACAACATTACTTTTTTCATCTTAAAGCTGATTAAATTTACTATAAGAATCTATAAATGAAGTTTTAATCAAACCCCGTAAAATGTACATGCCAGCCCGCTAATAAAAACGTACTGTTGTACAATCCAAGTGTTTTTTGGCACATTTGTCGCTCTAACTGCTCAAATAATTGTCGATCCCAAATTCCTTTTTTCTATCACAAAGCTGATTAAATTTGCTATCAGCTGCTATATACGTAAATTATATTAAATCCTTTAAACCACCCAAGCTAGCACGCTAAATATGTATGTTTTGGCAAAATATGTAAACTATGACATGTTCAGTAGACTGGTGTGGTTATTTCATGGTGTTAATTATAGGTTACATATAAAAGTTATAATAGTAAATTTAACCAGCTTTATGATAAAAATATTAAATTTTGGATCGGAAAAATGGTTTTGGAGTTATAGCGAATAATGTGCCAAAAAAAAATGTGTTTTACAAAAGTACGTGATTTTCAGTACGACAGCTTTTGTATTTCAAGAATTTTGATACAACTTTCATATATAGGATCTAATTGTAAATTTAACCACCTTTCTGATAGAAAAAAAAACATTTTGAATCGGACAAATACTTTTGGAGTTATAATGAAAAATGTGCCGATAACCATGGATTTAACAACAATACGGGTTTTTAGGCGTCTGGGATGCATATTTTAAGGGACGTGATTAAACTTCATATATACATTCCAATAGTAAATTTAACAAGCTTTTAGATGAAAAAAAGTAATTTTAGATCAGACAAATATTTTTGTAGTTATAATGAAAAATGTACTAAAAAAACTTGGATTTCACAAAAGTACGGTTTTTTAGCGTACTATAGTATGTGTTTTTGGCCCGTTAATCTCTTAAATCTAAAAATATAGGTCCGATCTAAATTCTTTTATTCATATTAATGCTGGTTAAATTTATTATCAGATCCTATGTATAAAATCGTTCATGAAATTATTTCCGTACAATGTACAGTAAAATAAAAGGCCGTTTTCAGGAATGTACTATATAATAAATACGATAATATGCATGTTAAAAATATTTTATAGACTCACCTATTGGTATTTTTCAAGGACTCCCTTTCTCGAATCTCAACGAAAAATCAAATCTAGTTGCTATAGAAATGACTATATAATTGATCACGCCGAACGTCAGTGAAGATTTTCCGACACCACTCTGTCAGGTACAGCTGGTACAAGGAGTTGGTAGTAATGAATAAAAACTGATCTTTAGTTGTTAGTGATGTTATTATAACATAATATATATTTTATTATAATAACATCACTAACAACTAACACTGGGCTAATCACCCGTAAAAATGATGACAATTACAAAAAAAAAATAATAACGAAAAAACAAGAAAGGTAAAAAAAAACATAATATATAATATATATAAAACAATTATATATATATTTTATATATGTTTTATATGCATATTTTCATATTATTGTATAACAATAGTACGTTAAGAATCACGATATGGATGTGGAATCTGTATTATTATATAACGATAGAAAGAATATATATTATAAGAATATAAATAGTATAACTAATGATAGACAGTTGAAACTGCAATTGTGTACAGCTCATTAATCACCCATCGTTTTGTCTGCCTTCGTTATAAACCAGATGGATCCGGGGTATCGAGAAGGGATAATTTTGGGCGGTTTCGACAGAACTCGCTCTCAACTTTTAGTGGGTCCACTGAAACAGGTCATTTATAAAAATATTACTATAAATATTTTGTAAAAAAAAAATAAAAATGAATGTATCGTATGCAAAAGTATTAATTTAAGATATAACGACGTTTTAATGTACCTTCAACATCTTCAAGTTCATCAGATGAAAAAGGCAACACAGGATGTTCGTCTGTACCGTCGTCCTCATCAAAGATGATTTCTTGATTGGAGCAGTGCCCATCACATTCACACAACCTTGTGCAGAACTATCCTACTTTTCCGCAGCCACAGTTGCCCCTGCACCCCTTCTGACACTTGCAGCATATCAAGTTCAGCAGCTTTTCTGGAGCTGAAGCTTTGAGGCTGGTTATAGGGATCAAGTTCTCTCGGACTGTCCGCCAACCCACTCCTCTGATGGTAGAGCGTTCCCAAGCCACTGCTGTACCTGATGAAAAACACGATACGTGTGCTGCTGGGCTGCGGCTTCTGAGGGTGAATGGCGGCAAAATTTGGGTTGAATTTGTAGGCTGATGTTATGTACTGTCTGTAGCGATGGTCATTCAAGGAGGTGAAACGGAAGTCACCTCCGTACAATCCAAAATTTTGCCCCTGCTGCTGGGCTCTTCTTTGTGCAAATGATTTAAATTTAGGCTGATAGTTACTTTGGAGCCGTGACAAATAGTTCAAAAGAGCAGAGTTGATGTCAGAGCGTCTTGGTAAAAAGGGCGGTGAACTAGCTGCAGTTTAACCGCATTAAAAATAGCATCGTCAATGCGGGAAAAATGAAACTTCCATTTTGTGTTGAGTTTTTACCACTACTATTCTATTTAACCCCCAAAACTCTCCGCACAATCTCTATGAAATAACTATCTAGTATACCCTATGTAGGTTATTTTGATCCATCAAAAAAAAAAATATGTACACACACACATATAGGTATCTGATGTTAACATACTGAATATCTTTTATTTTGATCATTCCACTAGCAAATGTTAGGCCTGAAAAAAAGTACATTTAGCTACGTAACATAGTTTGTTATGTTTGTTAAATAGATTTTATTATCAGTACATTTCCTCAGTGTACCATATCGGATAAGTAGGGGTCTCTGGCTGGCTAAATAACGTTTAATCTTAGGAAATTTAACTAAGGCTGTTCAGGTAAATTTCTCTCCTTACGTAGATAGCTAATTGTTATAATTTGGCCAGTCTGTCCCAGAATAATGTTTATTTGTCATTTCATTTCAAAAGTATATATTTTATATATAGTATTATATATAGCCTAATACCGTTTCCGTTAAAGAATCCGTCCCTCTCTTAGGATTTTTTATGTATTTTCTATATTTCTTTATTTTTTTATTCTACCACAGCTAAGAAAGCTGGCCACTCATACATGGAACATAAAAGCGTACGGGAGTAAAGGTATGCTTCAAAATGTCTGAAAGTAATGTTTTTTGTAACTAAGTATAAGAACATTTAACATACATTTTTTCCAAAAAACAAAAAAAAAAAACATTTAACATGACTTTTCTCGAAAAAAAGTTTGCAGTCCAGAATGGACACCAATTTCCACAATAACTCACGCTGAGAATCTACACTAGTTGAAAGAATGGTTCCAACTGCCCACTGTTTTCTTATATAAGCAAATGTCTCCATCAACAGTCCTCACTACCAGTCTTTAGTGCCTCCCATAGCCACTAGGAAGGGGTGGGGTGCCCATATTTCCTCTATATATTACAATGTATTCTACTGGTTTACTGATAAAAACTCCCATTTCCCAGCATGGAGTATTAGCTGATCGGTTTCCTATTCAGACATCATAAAGCTACCTCAAACAACTTCGAGGAAAAGAATCAACCTTTAAAAATTCCGTTGAAGTCGAAAGTGAATACCGATAGGAACAAAATTCTATCACAATATCTTGGCTTGATTTGGAAAACAATTGGTGAAGCATACGTTTTTTTGGTGCTTGTGAACTATACGGGCCCTTGTGATTTGATCCTAGATATCAATAATCATATAAAAAGAACTGCAACAACTTTAGATATATGTTTATTTGAATGGTTTGTTTTAACCAAAAATCTATTTTCGAATTGTCTCAAAAGGACCCTCTTGCTTTAATTGAGTCCCTCACAAAAATTGCTTAAGGTATTTGTAAAGGTATGACGAAAGAAAGTCTTTTCTTGTTCCTATTCTTCTTTTATTGCCTCATTTAGCGGAGTCCATAATCTTTCTATTCTTTGTGTATTAGTCACAGTGTTGGGATCGACGAAATTGAACTTATTGATTGACAGTTTTACAGGTGTATCCCTTTTTGTATAGGTGCACGTGCCCTTTTCAAGTAAGACACAATCGTGGTTCCTGGATGAATTCTTCTTTTAATTATTGCCAATAACGTAACCTTTGATCTTTTCGGTAGCAATTCTAGAAGACATTAATTTGTCAAACTATACTAACCACCAAACATCCATTGCTGAGGTGGCATGCGTCCTACGTTTATTACCTTTTTTCAACAATTAAACTTCTTATTTATATTTACAAGAATTCTATTTCCACAATGACCCGCTTCATTTTTTCCATTTATTTTCCACAAACTTTTTTTTCGTTGGTAATTGTTCCAATCCACTATTGTTTTTTTCCTCATTCCTAAAGGTTTTGCATTATGTTTTTTAGAAGTCATTCCTTCTGTCCATGAATAAATTAATGAACTATTTGAGTTAAACCTATTCTTATGTGAGACATTACAACTAATTGGAATAACTATATTTGTATAAATTCTTTACTATTTAGAGATTTGTCATTATAAAAAAAAAAGTTGTTTATAGGCCGTAAAAATAAAACAATATATTTAATCGTGTCTAAGTTTCTATCTAATTTTAGACCTTCTTGAGATCATGAAAATGCACTTGTTAAAAAGAAAAAAAAACAGTACATTCTATACGTAGGATATCAGTAATGATATTCAATGATTTTTTTTTTTTTTTTTTTTTTTTTTTTTTTTTGAGTTTTAGAATTATTCAAGACTAAGAAACTATTAATCCTTTTTATATGTTTTCATATGTTGCCAAGTTGAATCTTAATTCTTTTATTACCTTCTAGAATATATTTCTAGCGCTATCATTTGGTAATAAATGTGATTTTTTTTTCCCTCGCTTATATTTTATTATTATATTTATTAATAGTACAATACAATAATATTATATCATACAATAAGTTTTATTCCTATTGCGATGTCAACCATTCATCATTTGATTTACTTTTGCTTTTTATTACTAACCGTAGGTTATTCAAGGAATTTCAGATAGGGTATAATGTCTTAGCTGCGATAGCCTATACGGATTATGTGCAAGCTTTAATCTCAGAAACATCTCATTTACAAAGGTTTGCCATGATTTTATGATTATGATATTCACCAACACGGTAAATGCTAGTGGTGGAATACCTGGGTCAAAAAAAATCAAACTGATAAGTCTATTTTAATCTATTTTAATATGTAAGTATGAGGATTAATATAAGGTGCGTTTTCATAACTAGGTATAGAACCAATTTTTTTTTGTTTTTTTAAACTACGAACAGAAATTTTTGGTTTTGTAAATGAAGAAAGAGTTTTTAGAAATGATTTCTACTTACAAAGAAATGAAAAGATGTTAATTGTATCATTTGATGAGATTAATTCGGACATATAAATATACATATAATTTTACAATTAAAGATAAAAAAATGTACAAAATAAAATAATTATAAATTAATAAAGGTTTAATTATACACAAAGTAATTATTAACCATACGATGAAGTCTATGACTGCAATGGTGGTAAAAGCAAATCAATAAAACACCTGAGCCGTTTGTTGACCGATTATGAACCACAATGAAGATTGGGTGTTGAGGAGTTCTTGATGAGATAAAAAATACAAGAAATAGATCTTAAAGGATTCTGGAAGCTCATACTGAGGCTCTGAGTCCATGAGTTATTTTATTTTCAATAAGGAAGGTTACAAAAAACACGAATTGGCCATGGCGTCTTGTAAAAAAACTGAAGTGTGGCTTCTAAAAAAGAAATATTTATTGGACTTGGTTCTCATTAATAACAGCTATTTCTTATCGTTTAATGTAAAATTTATATTATACACAAAAAAGATTAATTAAGTCCTCGTAATTTATTGTATAATGATATTCCACTAATCTCTGTTATACAGATCCGCTACCTTCCACCACTTGGACAAACGTCTTACTTGGAATCCACATACAAGACTAAAGCGACAAGAAAGTGCTCGTCGTTACAGACTACTTTAACATTTACTAGACAAACGATCAAACCTCCCAATTCATTATAAAAGACTTATTTACATGACTGTTATTAGACCTATTTGGACGTACGGAGTTGAGCTTTGGGGCTCTACTAAACCATCCAATTCATATCGTATCCAATCCTTACAATTCAAAATCCTTAGAAAAATCCTAAATGCCCCTTTACTTTGTCACCAATAAGCTCATCCATAAAGACCTTAATGTTCCATATGTTGCTAAGTTAGTCCAAACCAGATACCTATCTTTTCATAGTAAGCTCCATAACCACTTCAATGAACTAGTCTCCCAACTTGCTTCCCACTCCATTCCTGACTCCTGAAAAGAAGATGACCTAGAGACCTTCAAGTGTAGAATTTTTATTGAAGTGCTACTGATGAGTAGTTCTTTTCAAGTTTCGTCATGTTATGTAATATTTAACAACACATTTACTTGATATATATATTTTTTACAGTTGTAAAGTTCATTAAATTGATATTAAATAAAAAAAAAAAAAAAAAAAAATTGCAATGTAGATGTGGTAATACAATAATACTATCTTGTTTGAACCTAAATAATAAGTGACCCCATGTACATAAAAACATTGTATGGAAATGTTTTTCAGTTATGTAACTTTCCAAAATAAGAAGCATAGTTAAAATAGTAGATATAAATAGTTTAATGCTCTTATTAGAAAGTCAGGAGCAAACTTCAAATAAAGTATTAAATTATATTTACTGATCAGGTGTTGCCATTGGCAATATAGTTGAAGTCTGCGAGGTGTGGTGATATCGTGTGTCCAATCCATGGCAGGCGCGTTGTATTAGATTGTGCCTAGCCTTCCATTATCTGTGCTTCTGAATTCATCTCACACTGTATTAGCTTCCTATCTCGGACATCTATCCTAAATTAGATTTCCTCCGTCTTCCTGGATAAAATTGTGTTGCTGACTAGTTTTCTCCTGTATTTTATTACCGGTCACTCTTCTAATTTTTGCTTATTTTAAATAACTGGATTGGTGAATATAGTACTTTTTCTACAGATTTATTTTTTTTTATCATAAACTTGATTACATCCGTTTATTGTTAAAATTTGGTGTTTGCGGGAATTCTCAAATATTTAATAATTCAAAATACTAAAATAAGATGTAGGTAGTTAGAGCGTACAATCATAAAATTAAACACAATTAATTTTTTTTTTCCCCCTTATTCATTGATATTTACAACTGTACAAAATAATAAACATATTGATAGTGAATACAATGACATGTAAATAACTTGTGAAAAAGCACTCACTTCAATAAAAATCTACACTAAAAGTTCTCTAGGCCATCTTCTTTTCAGACGCCTCGGAGGATTATCGGTAATGTAGTTGGAAGCAAGTTGTGAGACTAGTGGATTGGAGTGGTTATGGAGCTTACTATGGAAGGATAGGTAGCTGGTCTGGACTAAATCAGCAACATAAGGAACATTTAGATCTTTATGGATAAGTTAACGAGTCACAAAGTATGAAGAATTGAGGATTTTTCGAATTTTTTTTTATTGTAAGGATTGGATACGAGACGAGTTGGATTGACGTCCAAATAGGTCTAATCACAGTCATGTAAATGAGTCTTTTGTAATTAATTGGTAGCTTTGATCGATTGTCTCGTAAATGTTGAAGTAGTCTGTAACGGCGAGCAGTTTCTTGTCGTTTTATTCTTGTATATGGATAAATAAATTTTAAAATTTATTTTTTTATAATTTTATGTATTGTGCCGATGCACATTGGGCTAAGGTCCTTTCCTCAGTAATTGTGCTTAAAATCAAAATTTTATGGCCTACGTGGAACATTTGAATATGAAGACTTCTGGAATTCATAATATTACTAACTTTTTTTGTTTGGTAACAATAACTAACTTCAGAAAAATGCCAGCATAAAAAAGGAAATCATTCTCCTCGATGTATGTGACATGCTAACAACGGACTTAGACCATCTTGCTTAGATATCACTACAGGAGCTTCATATTACGGATTCGGATAGTTCTGATTAGTGTCATAATAAACTTTTTTTTGGGTTGGGGATCAAGTAATACTAAAATTATTTTAATATCAAAATTGTCATGAAAATTCAATGAAAAAATTATATAAATTATGTAAAGAATGTTATTATAATTAAAATATTTTAAATGCTCATTCTTCATATTTTATTGTTTTATATGTATGTATTGTGCGAAATATGTGTACCTACAATATTATATTATTTTTATAATATAGGTGATATAAATTTTGTCTTTGTTGTTCGATATGTTATTTTTCGAATTTCTGTTTATCATTAGGATCTTTTTATCAAAACAAGTTTTCTATTAAATTAGAAGCTTAGTACATTATTAAAAGTAATGCATTTTTATAAGTTGAAACTTATTATTAAAATGAAATACATTTATTAAACGAAATTAACGACTTTTGCGGCGTTGAGAGCGATTTTTCTATTTAAGACCCCAGTGAGTAACGTTTTGGCCCAAGATCGCGGGTTCGCAGCCCGGCAGATGACTTTAGGATTTTTTAAAGGGAGTAAAAAATCCTTAGCTATGCCGTCCTTCGGAAGGGACGTAAAATGGGGGTCCCGAGCCTGTGTGATGTCAGGTACTCGTTAAAGATCCCTATCCTAATTATACCTGGATAGGCAAAATTTAGGACTCCCACCGTAGCATCGTCCGATTAGCCATAGCAGCATAAAGTGACGTTAAACGAAATAAAATAAACAAGTAACGTTTTGGTTTTTCTTCATATTGGGAACGTTCCATGATCACGGTAGTGTTCGGAATTGTTTCGGGAAGTTTTATCTGCTATTTTCAGAAATAATCACTTTTATTATAATTCCTTATCATAAGTTATTATTTTGTTTTTTTCATTCATAGAATATGTACAATGGCATAAAAAAGAATACAATAAAGATCATCTAGATACACAAGGAATAAAATAATATATAAGAAATGATAATATATTAATACTACTATACTCTATATACAATACTAGCATCCCTAGTCGCGGCTCGCCCGCTGTCCTATTAATTGTAACTGATTGAGATTTAATTTTTTATCAATAAAAATATTGTATTTTTTTTTTTTTTTTTATTCTTTTATTAATAGAAATTTACAACTGTATTTAAAAAACACATCAAGTAAATATGCGGTATATATGAGACATAATGACTTGAATTAAACTGGTAGAGGAACTACCCATTGGTAGTACTCTAATGAATATTTACAAAAGAAGATCACGGGGCCATCTTCTTTTCAGACGCCTCGGAGGATTGCCAGGTATGGAATGGGAAGCAAGTTGTGCAACAAGTGGATTTGGATGAGCAGTGAGTTTATTATGAAAGGAAAGGTATCTGGTTCGTGCCAATTCGGCAACATATGGGATATTAAGGTCGTTGTGGATCAATTCATTTGTGACAAAGTAAGGAGCATCTAGGATTTTTCGAAGGATTTTGGATTGGAGTGATTGGATAAAAATATTGTATTAAAGTATACAATTAAACATTATTTCATCAATGATATTTACGAAAAACTATACGCTTTAACCTGTTACTATTCCATTAATTAGGTAGTTGCAGATCACGTAAAAACATAATTGGACATCCAGATTTTAATTGTTTATGTATGAGTTTGACAGAGACTTTAAAGAAACTCTTACGGATAATGGATTGCATTATCAGTGGTTACATCTAGAGTAATGAAAATCTGTAAATTTTATTATTGACAAACCTTCCTTGAACTAGGGAGATGATGTAGTTAAAATTTGGTACAAATTGGTTCACTATTTTTCGAGGTTAGTGATCACAAAAGAAAAATGGCTTGTCCTTTTATAAAATATTATAGATTTACAAGCGTTTCTAACATAACTAGTGTTATATTTTCAGAGAAAAACAATAGCAAAAATCCATTGTGTACAATTTAAAATTTTTACGCTCTATGAACAAGGTTCTAATTCATGTCAAATAACGTTTAGGTTTCAGGGTCGCTTTATGAATTTTAATATTTTATATTAATATTAATAATAGTTTTTCTTATATTTTTACACACATATTTACGATTCTCGAAGATCTCCCTGTATAAGAGGTCAATTGTAAATAGAGTCAGATCTCTATGGGAAGCATTACGAATTTTTAACAATGCCGAACATATTATATTTCAAGCAGTCACGCAGTTTTCAGTTCTTCTCACGAACACTTCCTCCGCACGCACTCCTCTTATCATGTGCATGTAAATGTTTTCAGACAGCCCGGTATTATTTATCTTGTTTATTTATTGTTTGTTATACATCAACAAACGAAACTGTACAAATTGGCAAAAATGAAGAGAAAAAAAAAATGTGTTCATATCTCGAGAAAAAGCTTAATATATATATTCCTTATACTCGAATACTATATTAATTAACTATTTACCCTTGTTACTGTCATTGTCTTGTACTTCTAATATTCTCAAAAATAATATTGTTTGATTTATGAGATATAACAATAATACCCTATAGATATTATATCTAATATAATATTGTTATAATTTTATTCGTCGTTTTTCATATCATTTTTGGGTTTAGTTTAAAAACTATACAAATTTTGTTTCCGTTTATTTTTTTTTTTATTTTTTTATTTAAAAAAAATTATAAATGAGAAAGATAATCGTGTTAATATAATTTCAAATTGTTAATTTGACAAAAGTATTCTTTTTAAGTTATTTCGTTTTAAGTTAATCTTATTCAAAAATGATCCAACCCTTACCGCAGTTTTGACGAAGGATTCCTATGCGTGTCCATCCATGTATGTTTTTTAAAGATTTTGTTCTACACCAACAATAATCTTAAAAGAAAAATATTTCCCAAAAAAATTATGATTAACTTGTACAGTGACACGAAAGAAGGAGTGCAGAAGTGATAGGAATTCGTAACAAAATAAAAACAAAATTATGCTGGTGAAAGAGCATCAAGAGAAGCAAGAAAAAAGAGAAAACGAAATTCAACATCCTCTTAAAAAAATGTTGTTAGCCATGTTTACAAAATAAAAAATGAAAAAAAAAAAAATAAAAATCAGCCGTTTTAAGTTTAAGACATTTAGGCAGTTTATTTGGTTGCAGAATTCTTACATTTTATGCAATGATTGTATTTTATCTTCTAAGTAATTATGCAATTTCATTCAAGTGCTTCAGTATAATTTTAAATTGCTTGTCATTTTATTAAACTTAATTTTGTGTTACTTCAGAGCTCTTTAAGAAGCTGTGGAAAAATAAATAAATAAACTTTTTTTTATAAACCCAACGAAAGCTTTACCATAAAAACTATACCAATTAATATATCTACTTTTTTAAACATGTATATCATATTGATAGTTTCAAAAGATAGATGCCTACTACAAACAAGCGGTTTCTGTAATATACGCGCGGCTGGCCTAGGAGGAGCTCTTATCAGAAGGTTAATAATGCATAATCAGTCTTTCTCCTTCGTTATCGTAATGTTCCAAATGGGGGTAAACTATTAGAGTATTATAAAGGCACTATTAATCCGAATTTTGACTTATTTTAAAGATTATCACTCAAAATCTCACAGAGCTCCGTATAAAAAGAATGTATAGCTACTCATTTATTAGAGGTATGTTAGATGTTAAAATGTAAAAACAAATAATTATTAATATAAAAGATTTATAGTAAATCAATTTTAAAAAAAATCAATTTAATTATATTGTTACCATCGTCTGCTTGGAGGTAAAAGCCATTAAGTAACAAAATCACATTTTTTCCCTTTCAATATTCAAACAGAAATATGCTCATTATAAATTTTTCAGATAGTTTATAGTGAATTATATCATTCTGTAATGTGTATATATAGCAGTTATATTTACTTGGTGAATTTTTATACTTATGGGAAATGATAACACAATGAATGACTTTGTCGAATTTTGAAAAAAAACAAATTGTGCTTAGTGACTTTTACCATCAAGCTGACGATATTCCTTTAAGTTCATTTGAAAATCCTGCACATTTCTTAAATTTCAAAAACCTCTTTAACATCACGTGATACTATTTTCTGCTGAATCCAAAACAGTCCGTGACCCACCTATTCTAAATCTTACTAGCCTAGCGATCATGAAAAAATGAGTATTTTTAAAAATTTATTTTGAGATTGTGACCAGCAATAGTATTCAAGGCCAGGATCTGAACCAGATTTCATAATTATGACTATTAAAAAAAAAAAAATAAGGGTAGTTTTGTCGGACATTCGTTAACTACACGTTTTTGACTAATGTTTTTGTTTAGGGACTATTGTAAACAAAATCTACTCCGTTTTTTTTTCGCCGTAAACCATAAATATTATTTTTAAGCTGTTAAAAATATCAATTCAAAATAAATTTAAGAGGATGGCAGTTAACGACTAAAACATCTTTGAATTCGGTTCACTGATTTTTATTTACTGGTCCCGTTTTTTTATATTTAATAGGATCATTACTTTACATTGATCCAAAAATAAATTAGTTGCTTGCCCATTTTATAATATTATGAAAATTTTCAGGTTTTTTCTCTTATGTCTAAATACTTGAATTGAAAATGAATGAATTTTTTCAAATAGTTAACAAATAGTGGCCATTTTTTGTTTCCCTGCACACGTCTAAGTTTTCTGTTTTAAGGGTTTACGAAAACATTGATATCTTGAATAGTATTTGTCTTATATTTCTTGGGTCTCTCAGCATCTTTGGAAGTTAAAGCCTGATAAGTTAAATGCGGTACGGCCTCATACGGTGGTGTTTTAGTATGGCCCACACCGTTCCAATGCTGAAGTCGGTACCCCTGGCTATGTCTTGAATGCTCCGATGAGGATACGCTCCCACCTTAGTCAGTACATAAATTATATTAGTTTCATTACAGGCTGGTTGACGACTTAAGCCTCTCGGGGGAAACCTTTCTAGTCAACCTTTTCTCGCCGCTCGCCGTACCAGTTTTGGGAAGGCCTTAATTTCATATTTTTGTTCAAAGTTTATATTATTTTTGTAATCCCAGTTTTAGACTGCATATTTTCTTAAAATGATTTTGGGCGATTTGTGGCGAAACGGTGCCCCGCCTAAAAAAAAAAAATACCGGTATAAAATCGATTCAAAATTTGATTTTCTAACTAAATCCGTTGTTAAAATACCACATCCTATTGGGAATTCCAGAGTTAGGGTAGCTGGCAAAGGTTGGAGAGCAGACTTAACCTTAAAAGAAACTTTATTTGACACACTTAAGACCCTGACAGTTTCGTTTCCAAATTTCAAAAACTGTGGGGAAAAAAAGGGGGTGCCCATTGAATACCCTGTATGTATATCTATAAGCATTGTTTTTGTTCTTACTCAAAATAATTCAACTGATAAAAAATAACAAAAGCCCACCTTATTATGATGAAAGTTTATCTCTAACTTAAGTTGTTTTGAACAAGACAACATTTGATAAATTGCTGTTAAAGTTATTTCATCTAAAAGTTTGAGATAAGACTAGACTAGAAAGACCGACCGTGTTTCAGCTCAAGGTGATAAAAGAAATTCCATCAAATCTTAAAAAAAAGATTAATAACCGTAAAAGATTTAAAACTTATAATTTATATTTAATATTTTAATATAAAAATGTAAATGAATTTATTATAATCAATGGGCCGCAAGGGATCCCGAAGGTACAATACTGAAATCACTGGTCACACTTTTCCTACCCCATTGAATCACACATTAAAAAGGTTATTTTTCAATAGTAATAGATAATAGAATTGTAGAAATTGTTAAAACGTATTTCTAAAAATAATAAATCTGTTTTTAAATTTCTACCATTTTTTTTTTTAAAGTATATATAAATCCTAATGGTCACTCGAATAAATCGTGGTCCATCCATTTTTAATCTAATCCTTTTTATTTCAACAAATATTTTGTTCTATTTAATTTGTTAGTTTTGGATCCCTATTATTTAGGAATGACTGTTACTTGTGGATTAGCGAAACTATTTATTTTTTTACGAATTATTGTTTGTTCGTAAACATTAAGTATATCATTGTACATAGTTAAATCATAACTTTATTTTTGGTTCAATTTTATTTCTAGTTTCCTTTTTATTGTTTTAGCTATGCAAAAATACTTGATACTTCAATTATTCGCCAAATGCTGAATCACAACTCGTAGCTTTATTGCCAGAAAGTTTAGTAATATTCTTGTAATTATAAAATAGAATCAATACCTTACAGCCATTGTTATGAGTCATTTTTGTTATCTGTTGAAGTGCCACTACTTGTGACAGTGCCAAAATCACTGCCTATTTTTTCCATCGATGAATCTTGTGTTGATTGCCGAAGGCCTAACAACGAAAGGACTTCTTGCTGTAATGCTGTTAGCTGTCTTTTTGGTAGAGGTTACTAAAAGCATTCTCAATAAGTCATTGTTCGCTGTCACTCGAGAGCGCTTTCTTGTGTGCTGCTCCCGAAACCCCAATAGTCTTTGTTTTTCGCCTCCTGTGCCTCATCTAATAATTGAGCAATTTACTATTTCAATTATATCAATTTTTACGTGAAAGATTAGGTCTTCATGATTCAACCAGTTACCTTTTAATATATATTTTTTTTCACACGGCTTCAGTTCTTCTTTGATTTTGGTCGAAAAAGTGGCCAATTTATTTATTTATATATTTTTTAAAACTTTTTATTCGAATAATTACATGCTGCCTCACTCAAGGGCAATGAGTAATATTGATGACAGTGACTCATTCATACAATCTCTACAATGAAGTAAAAGGAATTAATGTAAGTGAAGAAATGGTCAGTCAGAGGTGCAGTCAGGTAAATAAACACGTCCAAGTTTTTAAATAAAAACTTTATATGGTGTGCCGACGTTTCGGCCAGCCTTTCAGGTTTTCATCAGGGCTTAAATAACAAAAAACAAGCTGATACAAACATTTAAAAAAAATAAATTAATAAAAATAACTTAAAAAGAAAAAATAATAATTATACAAAGCAAATTAGTCAACGATAGAATTAACTTTTGTTTACATAATTAGAAGAATATCTGAAGTTAATTAAATAATTGAATATAAAATAGTAGCTGGTCTAGTCAAAGATACAGTTGTTATAAAATAATTTAAGTTGAATAATACAAATTTTAAATTGTGTGAACTAATATAGTGTAACAATTTTATTAACTGATGTTCTTAATAGGAATTTAAAAATAAGTATAAGAAATATATATGTAAAGGAAAATGGTAAGATAGAAAAGTAAGAAAAAGAGTAGTGTTGGCATAACAATAAAAGAAATAAAGTTAGAAACTAATATAATTTCTAAGCTATTTTTTGATTCTAGATACAGGAATTAATTGTTGATTTAGGAATTTTAAAAGAATTCTTTCCTTGATAAACTGACGGGTTTTTTATTCCTAAAAGTAGGGGGAAAAAAACAATTGCTGTTTCGATTTGTGTTACGTGAATCAATTCATTTTTAAAACAGGACTATTTTATCTACAAAATAAAGGCATAATAAATGCTAAAGTATGCAATAGTCAGAAAAAAACACCAATATATATTGTAGTACCGGAAATTTATGTAGTATTTATATAAAAAGAGGTCTTTCTATACTTTATAAAAAGCAACTACGTATCTTGGGCTTCATTAACCACATAGAAATAATAATTATATAAAAAAAAAGAAAGAATTCTACACTTTAGTGACATTTCGAGTTTTACTAAATTGACCAATAAATATGTTTTGCTTCATAAAAAGATCTTTGATGTATTTAATAGTTATATAGTATTTATTGTTCAGTTGTTGATCCATTCCAATGAACAAAAAATTTGATTTTGTATTATCTAGGCAATATTTGATGCATCGTAGATATTCACGATTTCAAATTCAAACATAATTTTGTCCCTTCAGAGAAAGATTTCGTTGTACTGTAGATCGTTTTGATAATTGATAAAATATATGTATATAATGTGTGTTATGTGCATTTATTTATATGTATAAGTAAAAAAAAGTTACTTTCGATTGAGAAAAAAAATATGTAGTAGAAAAAATATCTAGAGGTTTGTTTTTGATCTAATTTTAAATATTGCATAGTAGATTTAAAATGTGTGATTTTGATTAAAAACCTGATTTTCTATAATTATTAATTTCCAAGATATTATACTTATCCTAAAAAACAATCAAACATTTTAATTAGTGAAAAATATAAATCAATCTTTATATAATTACAATTAAGTAATATATTAAATCTATAATGATTCCCAATAACTAGCTCTTTGAAGAGTGGCATAACATGCTTTTGATTTTAACATTTAAAAAAAAATATATAATTAAGTAACGATTTAGTCTACTTTTTTATCACCTATTGGTATGCACTAAATACGTTTTTTAGCCGTTAATAGATTATTTCTCCTCTAGCATTTTGATAATCTATAAACCACCTTTTGCTATATTATAATTATTATTTACGGTCCTATAATCTTAATTTTCCTGCATTTCTCTTAAAACCCTAAAGTAATAAAGCCTAATGTATGTTGATTTTCAGTGTAATGTAAAATTTTCATATTCCACGTGTTATTTGAAGCAGCGTTAATGTTGAATATTTATCTGTATTTCATGCGGAAACTGAAGCTGTTTTAACTGTCTTCTGAAGCTGTTTTAACCTATTTATCAGATAAAGCTTCTAAATAGAGACTGATTTTGCGTATAGAACTTCCTTGGTATCATAGTTCTCAAAATAATCGTTTTAATCGGCTTTATATTTCGATTGCAACTTGCTTGCTTTTATTGTATTTGAATTCACAAAGGCTGAGGTAAAAGTATCACAGGTTTTGACACCAGAAGTAGAACTTTATCCTTAAAAGTAAAACATTCTTGAATTGACCCTTACACCGCCAAAAGATGAATAGAACATAAATGTGATTTTTCAGTGCTTTCACAAACGGACGATTTTTAGAAACATTATTATTTTTATTTCTCTCGGTTTGTACTTTTGGTAAAAAGGAATCACGGCTAAGTCAGAAATATTTTACGGTTGGTCTGTAGTAAAACCACGACCATCCTCAAATACTGAACTGTCAAGATATACTGGCTGGGTCGTTCTTTAAAAGGATTTAATGTGTGACAAGATGTCTGGAACGTCATGTCTAGTCTTATCGGCATGCGGCTATGCCTGACACTGTGAACTTTTAACTTTTGGAGTCGACATCTCCATCTTCTTCCTTTATCTTTTTTTTTTTTTTTTTTCGATAACAAGTCTTTTGTGCCTAGCCTTTGTAAAACAAACACAGTTTGCTTTATAAAGAAGCTTGTTATGAAAAACCTAAGCATTAAATGTTGACACTATTCTATAATTTTTAAAAGAGATAGAATACATTTGAGTAAAATATTGTGGATAAAAATTTGTCAGGGTTGTAGTAAGGAGAGTTAAAAAAATTTATTTTTTTCATCATACATTTGTTTTTTCAACTTTCGTGACCTGACTACTTCTTTCAAATACTACGTTACGTTTATTTAAATATGGATAACCATGTTGTTGATTTCATTGGCCGGCTAAACGTTGTGCCACTTCTTAGTTTAATTATCGGTCAATAGATAAGTCTTTGATAAGACTTGGATTACTAAATCCTCGGTTAATTGAAATCCTCAAAAGATTATGAGAAATACATAAGAAAAAAATAATGTCGTGCAATGGACATTATACAATTATCTAGTTAATAATAAAATAATAGTTATAATGTATGCAATAATAATATGCTGCCCAATCTATCCATTGTCTAACTAAAAACCATAAAATTGAACGATGTATCAGCTCCGGCTTCCAGGTATTGAAATGTCTACTACAGAACGTTTGTTCAATGATTGCCTACCCAATGTTTTATTTGACAATGAAATGTTTTGTTTGAAAAAAATAATAATAATAAATTGAAATAAAATGTTAGGTCAATCGAGTTCTGAGTATATATCACTGGCATATTCTGGGTAAATTCACTATCTTCTCAATATTCGTTACCAACTCAATGCTTTTTTTTATGTTAACGGCGCGACAGGCCAAATTTAATTCAATTTAACAGTTAGTTTTCAATTTCATGAAATTTTTTTTCAATTGTTTCAATCCATTTGCTATGTAAGTGTAAACTAGTTTTTTTAATGAAACTTATCTTTATACGATATTTGATTGGCAGCTATCTAAAGTTAAAGAACTCCCTAAAATAACTTTTTTAAGCTATATTTTGTTAGTGAAACTGAAAAATTTACAACTTTCTTAAGATGTTATAATTGATCTTCTTTTGATGTTTTGTTTTGTTTTCAAAGACAAACTAATAATTAACTATATCAAACTTATTAATTATTCCAAGATAGCCTAGTTACCAATGTGAATTTCCTGGTGGCAGGAAAAATGATTTTAGGTTAGATATGAAAGGTGAAATATGGATAAAGTTTATCATATCTGAAAACTTAGAAAAGCCGTGGGACTTTCAAACAGTTTAACAGTATAAAATATGGAAACTTAATGATCTCTTCTTTGTCTGTGAGTTTATAAAAAAAATTGCTTCTGTCTCAAGGAATAACTTAAAAAAATAATTAAAACATTAAAAGAATTTAAAACACATTACTGATATACTGCCTAAGACCAATCAGAAATAAAAGGTTAATTTCTTTTACTTTTTAATGGAGTGTATAAAAAAAAAAAAAAATGACTGTTTTTTAAACAAATATTTTGTATTATTATTTCTTTGATATAAAATACAATTAATACTCAAAGTATAGTCCGTTATTATCTACCATCGTTACCCACCTGCTAGCCAATTACTTGATGTCACGCTATTAACTCTTGGACAGCATTTTTAACTTTCGTAAAATTATCAAATTTTTTCCCTTGAAGAAAATAGACCATTGATCGAAACAAGTAGTAATCCGAAGGTGCGAGGTCTAGACTACATGGTGGATGAGGCAGGAGTTCAAACCCATGAAGTTCTGTAAACTTTTCTGCTGATTATTGAGGAGTAAGTTCGTGAGGGACCACTCTACAGGTCTTTTTACCTTCCCCATGGAGAGAAGATGGCGACTAACAGTATCTTTCGACACACCACACTCCCTGGCAAAGTCGCAAGCACTTGTGGACAGATTTAACTCAACAGCTTCCTTTAGACCTCATCAATATCCTTTAATGGCCGCCCGGAGCCCTTCTTCTTTTTCAACGTTGTATCGCTACTTCTAAATTTTTCAAACCAACGTCGCGCAGTGCGCTTTTCAAGGACCCCTTCTCCTTTATATTTAATAATTTCACGAGTTGCTTCAGCGGCTGTGAAATTTTATTTCCAGTAATGTACTAAAATTACGGTAATTTCGTAGGTCATGTTTCTTCTTTGAAATAAATAACTGAACTGAGTTGTTTTTTGAAGTCCAGTGTTAGTAAAAAAGCTTAGAGAATGCTCTAAACGGTTTATTAAGTATTGGTAAATAATAAATAGCATTATTATATTTACAGACTTTTGAACTCTGGAATTTGATAAAACGGTCATTTTTTTTATACGCCCTATTAACAATATTTTTTAACCTAACTTACAACTAATCCCACAAAACACACGCATACTCGTAGATTAATTAAACTTGTAATCTTAAAGTCGGTTTTTATTTTTTTCTTTAAATTTATTTTATTTAACTCTATATCTATTTAATTTTATATAAGATATGTTTTGTAATTATAAGTATCTGTTTAAAAGACCTATTTTAACTAATAATAAAGTAAGATATTTTAGTAAATACTGCTCGGGGGATCAGTGAACTTGTTTAGCTCCGTTTTTCCTGCCCATTAAACGCAGAGCGTAAACACGTGCTCTTCAGAGCCCCGCTTCGAATGACCTAACGGCCACCTGGAAAATAAACATTGCATTAGAAAAACATACGTTGAAGGAGATGAAAATAAAAACAGTTTAGCCTGTTGCAAATGAACCGTTAGCCGGAAGCAGCGGGGTGAGAAAAGTTTAATTGGAAAAACCCCTCGAGGTGACGGAAAGCGGGTAAGCTTTATTGACATCGGCTTTCCAATAACCAGCCCAACCTCTGTGGAATCCACCCCACCTTACCCAGGTCCCAGGTCCCAAATACTTTATTATGACCGCACTAGTCTGTTCAGTCAAGTTATAAGTACGTGAGCACTATCGCTATGCAGGCAAATATTTGTCTTAATAAACATTCCTGAAAGTTGATATATATATATATATATATATATATATATATATATATATATATATATATATATATATATATATTAATATATTGATTGAAGTACTACTGATGAGTAGTTCTTTTCAAGTTTTCACATGTTATTGTAATCATTATCGGAACATTTACTTGATCTATATTATCTATATTCAATTATGATATTATGATCTATATTTAAATTTAAAACTGTGCAAAATATATATAGATCAAGTAAATGTTCCGATAATGATTACAATAACATGTGAAAACTTGAAAAGAACTACTTATCAGTTGTACTTCAATAAAAATTTCACACTAGAAGGTCTCTAGGCCATCTTCTATCCAAACGCCTTAATCGTCTTATCAAGGATTATAAGGAATGGAGTGTGAAGCAACTTAAGAAACTAGTGGTTTATAGTGGTTATGAAGCTTACAATGAAAGCATACGTATCTGGTTTGAGCTAAATTATGGAACAATTAAGGTCTTAATAGATAAGTTTATTAGTGTCAGAGTAGTGGGGATTGAGAATTTTTCGAAGGATTGAATACGAGATGAATTGGATGGTATAGTGGAGCCTCTATGTTCAATTCCGTACGTCCAAATAAGTCTAATCACAGTATTGTAAATGAGTCTTTTATAATTAATTGGGTGCTTTGAACGTTTGTATAATAAATTTTAAATTAGTCTGTAACGAAGATCAGTTCCTTGTCGTTTTAGTCTTAAGTTGACATTAAAATTATTTTTCAATCTTACATTCTTTGATTGTTTTAATAAATTAAATATCGTTTATTTTTATATTTATTTATTTTCTCTTTTATTCTATTCTCAGCAGGAGCTATTTTCCCTATTTCCTTATAATTTGGATAAATTAATGAATTATTTCATATATGATATTAATTGTTCTACATAGCTACAGTCTTGACAAGTCACCTTGAAAAATAAACGTTTTCATTAATTACACTATTTTTATTTCTATATTTATTGATGTTTTGCTAATGATTTTTCACTAACTGTTTTGTATACTTGTAGCTAGATTATGACCGGCAAAGTTTAGCCCGAATCGTGTTTGATTACTGAAATAAATATTTTTCATTAATCATTATATGAAATCAACTAGCCCATTATTCTATTCAACAGTTACCTAGCATTATTTTTTATAGATAAAAATAATTAAGCAAGGCGCCTCTTATAATTTACAAAGTTCATTTATTGATTGCACAACTTTCTAAAGTTGTAAACTTCGCAAATTTGAGGAAATTATTACAATAGCTTCTATAAGAAATACTCCCCAGTAGCATTTGAATTATATCTACATCAGAGTGTCCATAGGACATTATTTCCAGGCGTCTTTGTAGTTCATCGACATCCAGTCTGAAGCAAGATGGGAGACTAGTTGATTCGAGTGGCTATGAATCATATCATGCATGGATAGGTTTATGGTCATTTTTTTCTATAGATGCAAAATGAGATTTCATACTAGCGTAAATGTTGCGTTTCGAGTGTTAATGGTTGATGAAGAAGACCAAAAAAGTTTGAGGACTTCGAATTGCAATCTTTATTAGACGAAGACAATACCCAAACCCAACAATAAATGGCAGAACAGTTGAATATGTCATATATTTCCGATCGCCTGGATATATATATATATATATATATATATATAGTCACGCATATAGAATGGGCTCACAGGCACGCCAAAGTCATTCTTCAGCATGATAACGCTCCTGCACATTCAGCCAGATTGACTAAGGAAACGATTTCTTCGCTTGGTTGGGAACTCCTACCCCACCGCCGTAAATGCTTATTTTTTTCTAATATTTTTAGGCACCTGCTCAGATTAGCCCATACTATCATAATAGTGTGTATATGTGCAATTAGCACAGATTAAATGCAATATTGCTTATCGTCAGATGGACGGTTTTTAATATTCGTCTCCTTTGGGATATCTCCGCAAATGAAACACATATACAGGGCGTTTGTTCCACATAAAATGTTGGCAACACAAACATCCAGCATTGTAAACATTTAAAAACCAACCGTGTAAATTTAATCGTTTTAAAATTTAATTTCAATGGTTTGGAGGTGGCAAATTTTATCTTTCATTACTTTTTTCTCGTCCCTCATTAAATCGGCAGTTTCTGTTTTGAAAATAAATTTCTTGGGTCTTTAATATAATGTCGACGATGAACTCAGATTTACCCATACGTCTTTTCTATTTCCCACTTCTACCAATTTCAGTATTACGATAGCTATTGAAATAGATATTCATCAGTGCTTGATGCATTTTTAAACATTTGTTTATAATGGTTATGACCGGAACTGTTATCGGATCCCCATTTACATATAAGTTTGAACTTATTATTCTTCTCCAAACTTTTTAACACGCTTTGTAAGTTCTTGTAAATTTATCCAAGCTCTAACATCACCAGAAATAATATTATTAGAAAGGAGTAAATTATAGTCAAAGTTAATGAATAGAGGCTGTGAAAGCATTCCTTATTCAAATCATATACCGTATTTTTATCAGACAAGTCCTTTTATCAGATAAGTCATGCATAAAGCTAGTGCTTGATGAGGACTTATCGATTTTGTTTTTCGATTAAATATTGTCCAAACATCTCTGCAACAAAACTCAATTCAACAGATGACGTGTTAAGAAAAAAAACCTTTACTGACCTTCTTCTTCTTTTTTTTTTTTAGTTTTATTGGAAGATTCTTGAAAAGGGGTTTCTGGTCTTCCGCGTGTTCGGCTTGGTCTTAACTGCGCTGATTTCGAGATTAATGTTCTTGCTAAAGTCAAGCGGCATATCCAAATATTTAACAACTCCTCTCGACTTCATTCAATTTTTAATTGCATTTGAAGCAAAATGACCGACTAATTGTGGTGCTACTAAATGGTGGTTAGACTCTTTCATGTCCTTAAACGAATGTAGTTTATCAGTGACTACAGCTATCTGATCTGATTGTTTATGGGAAAAACATATTTCAGTAAACTGGTCATCGGTCATGCTGACGCTTTCTGCACTACAAAAATTAATAAAACATTCCAGGCGCAGTTAAAATTCACGGCAAATCAAAGCCTATATCCAAAGCAATAAGAATATGCAAAAACTACAAAAGGATATTTGAGGATTTTTTAAAAATCCTCTTCAAAGTTTGGATAATTTTCAAGCTGGTCAACGAAACTTTACAAGCATACAATGAATATAATAAGTGCTCAGCTTACCAATTAAAGTAGTATATTTTAAAATAGATACCTTGACCTGTATATTGCATCGTTAACAATGGGTATTTTCCTTCCGATGAGATGTGAATGAAACAAAATATAATTTACGGCTAATGCGATATAAATCGCAAAACGAAAATACTCCTGAACTTTTTCGATTGTGTTGACTTAAACTAGTATGTAAACAATGAGATAATCATACTAAACAGTTGTCGAAGATTTATTTAAGAATAACAAAAGGTAAAAAGCTCTAAAAAAAAAAATAGTTCAATTTTAGTAGTAGTATCAATTGATTTTTTTAAGTTTTCTTATTTTTCATTGAAACAGTTCTTACATGTAGATTTTAGGTATTTAAAATTATGATTCTTAACAAAACCAGTTGTATACTAATCTTATAGTCCGGTCAATAAAGAATTATATATAGTGCGTTTTATGTGCAACTTAGGACCTGCGGTTTAGGAGCTATATTGGTCCGAATTCTGGTTATGACTTTTTTTTTTTTTCACGAATTGTGTTTTTTTTAGTGTCGCTTAGATCGAAAACCTTGCTACTGTTTCATTATCAGAGACTGAATGGAAAATATTTTTCTTTTATATCATTAAGAATTAGATGCATCAATGTTTTTTCCTGTTTATAACAAACGATTGAATTTTCGATTATTTTTTTTAAATTTTCTTCAGTCCATGTTTATCATTCGTTTCGTTATTTACAAGTAATCCAAGACTGGTGGAAGCAGTCATTCAAACCAGAGGGGGCAATATGTCTTATTAAATATAGATTTAAAAGTTAAAATTGTAAAAAATAAAAATTTCATAAAGTAAGTTTTTAACTTTTTTGTTTATTGGAAGGAATATTGTAATTTATTTTATTGAAAAGTTTTTATGTCTAGTTTAGAAATGTTTATTATAGACTTCAGAACCTTTCTTTATTTTAAAAAAAAATGTTTAAAAGTGTTGTGGTACTTTTGACAAGTAATTTATATTTTATTTATTTATTTACATTTTGGTGCCATGTACCACCACATTTGGTTAGAGGCACCACACTCAGGTTCAGAACTATAATTCCTTGTACAGGTTTGTTTCTTTTAAAAATTGAATAATGTGTTTGTGGATATACGAGCTGTTTTCTAGTAATGTTGCAATGTCTTGATTCGTCAGACCGTTATCTTTTCTTTGCTTTTCGTATTTTTGCCATTCAATAAGAATGTGTTCTATAGTCAGATATACCTGACATTCGTTGCATTTTGGGGGTTGTTTGTCTTCCAATAAGTAACTGTGGATTAATTTTGAGTGTCCAATTCTTAGTCTTGTAAAGATGACTTGTTCTTTTCTTGGTCCTGGTTCTTCTTTCCATGGTCCTGGAATTGGTATAATTTTTTTAAGTTTGTTTTTGCTGTCGGTTCCAAGCCATCTTTCATGCCAAACTATATTGATCTGACGTTTTAAGAATAATTTGAGATCTGTTATAGGGATAGGGATTGAGGGTAATGGAAAGAGGGAACACGCTTCTTTGGCTGCTAAATCCGCTTGTTCATTACCTTCTATTCCTGAATGTCCCGGAATCCACATAAAGTTAATAATTTTGAATTTCGAAATGGATTCAATTAAGTTGGCTATTTCAGATATTATGTAGTTTTTAACATTATGGTTTTTGTTGCTAATGCTTGTGAGAGCCGAAAGTGAGTCAGAAGAAATTAAGTATTCTTTTTGGTCCATGTCAAGTGTTTTTATATGTTCTAGGGCTAGTTTAATAGCATACAATTCTGCCGAAAAAATAGAAAAGACAGAAGGTAATGAGTAGCGTATTACTACTGACCCTATTATCACTGAGCAACCCACACCTTCATCAGTTTTTGATCCGTCAGTAAATATAAGCTGCGTATTTACATAACTAGAAATTGCCTCTTTAAAGAAATACATTGAAGAAGTCTGACATAAATTGTTTTTTAATAATTATAAGTATATATTATATAAAAATATATTATTATTTATTTATTTTATGAATGTATAAAATAAATTCATATTCAGAGTTGATGGGTGATCGTGGTTACTTTAATTTTTTTTGTTAAACTTTTAATAGCGCACAGTGAGTGGGCCGAGTAGCACTTTTTTTTTCCCCCAATTTCTATTTTCTTTTAAACATACTGTTTGGGAAAAATGTTAAAAACATTTTAAGACAACGGATTTACAATATTTTGAGAGTACAAAGGTAAATAAAACCAAATATATATATATATATTTTATATAAAATATTTTTTTTAAACAATCTTCTATGGACTTCTACTCATTACCATCTATAAAATGAGCCATGAATCATTAATCCGGACCAATAATCATTAATCTAAACAAATTATCAAATTATATTATTTGCAAAAATATTTGGATTAATTTGGGATGAAGGAATAATGATACCTAGTTACTTAAGGAATGCAATTTTTTTTAATTGGGATGTGTTCACAAAAACTTGAGTTTTGTGGTAAAATGATTATTTTATATTAATAAAAAAAAATCAGAGTGAGAAAAATTATTATCAATCTCTGTACCTTGGAATAGTAACTGTTTGTTTATTTCGTTTAACGTCACCTTATAATGCTATGGTTAATCGTACAATGCTACGGTGACAGTCCTAAATTTTGCCTATCCAGGTATAATTAGGATAGGGATCTTTAACGAGTACCTGACATCGCACAGGCTCGGGATTAGTAACTTATGCTCTGTTACTGGCATAAAAAACCAAGGATAGAGGTTGAGGTACAAATCTATTGTATTTCCAGATATGATTCGAACTTGTCAAAATCTAACTCAAATCCAGAACTAATCGTACGAAGAATATTATAAAACCTCCGCAGAATTTCCTCTTTTAATCCTGTTATTTTTGCACTTTGTCGGCAATTTTAAAAACAAATCTTTTTGCCATGTTTCCGTCATTCGAGATTCCAAAACCAGTTTCTTTTAAAATATTAAATTTCTTCTTTTCTATTTTTCAATTCGGTTTTCTCAGATTCAATTAATACTACCCATTTCTGATTATGAAGCCGATAACTTATCGGCAAAAAGCATTCGAAAGTCCTAATCCAAGAATCGAGGGTGGACACAGCAAAACTATAATTTTTGCACTCTGCTTTATTATGTTACGGATTTTCGTTCATATTTTTAGACGTGGCTCGACAAATATACCAAGTTTGACATGATTTTAGATTAGTCAATGAATTGCATATTTGGCCGTCTACCATGGTTAAAATCATTTTGTAGTTTCTTTTCCGTAGAAAGTTGTTTTAGGTGGTTCTGAAGAGCTGATTTCTTGTTGCAATAATTCAGTTTCTTTTCGTTTGAGTTTAGCTGTTACTTTTGCAAATAAAATTTTAATTGTTAAGGAAGCCATAGGATTTCGCCACACAATTTGAGATTAATTTTCAAGTGCACTTTTTATTGGTTTCTTTTTTGCAGAATCTATCTAATCTTAACTTTTTTAATTATCTGGCGCTCTGGCCGTTATTTAGTTATTTTATATATTTGCAGTGTCTAGCTTTACAGGTGATCGCACAGCACTTAAGCAGCAGATGTGATTTCTGAGTAGCTTCTGGTTTCTAGCAAATCTTGGATCTTCTTTTCTTTTTTTTCCTTTGTCACCACATTATTCAAAACTGTTTGTCGATCTGGTCCTGGCGAATCTTGATAATGTTCAAATGAAAATATGTCGGATTTTGGGAGCACTTCTTTAAATTTCTTCAAAAATAACTCCTCATTTCTTCAGCACTTTTGCCATTTGCCCGTAAAACACAATGTATTTTTCATTGTTCAAATAGATTTCTTTTTTATTTAAATCTATTCCATTTTTCTATTTTACGTTCAAAAACATTTACGTTTTTATTTTCATTAGAACTCTTCCATAAGGAAAAAATTTCCAATCGAGGAACTGTTAACGTTGTACCTAAAAAGGAAAATCCATCAAATTTTTAAAATAGCAGACCATTGCAGCTGATATGTGCTGGTAACGTTAGTATACAATACAAGTGTTAGTTAATATTATCAACCAACTATAAACAATAAATAAATACAATTAGAAACCATGAGCTCACCTGGACAGGGTCGCTAGCTCCCTGAAGTAGATCTCTTCTGCACTAGGATCGTGGAAGAGAACCTATGCGCTACCCTTATGTTGGGCTAGTAGTAAGTGTTTCGTTCGTTGCCGAACTTGCACCTATAATAATAGTTTCAACGAGGAAATCTATAGCTTAGTTCGCCCTTAATATGTATTTTTGAATTAAGTAAAAGGCCAACTTTTTATCTTTCTTGTGTCTCCTTACATTCTTGTACATATCTTCCAATAGGGGTTCATATTTTCCAAGGCGGATCAAAACCTGAATGTATATTTATCGACTCTGTTGGCATGTATCGTTTCAACTAAAAGATTTTTACAAAAAAAAAACTTTGGCTTGATCCATGGTCAGTGATATTTTATAAAATAAGTGAATAACTTCTTTTATGAAAGACAGTTTGGAATAACGTATCGCATAATCAGTGAAGAAATATATGCATAATAAAACAAATCTCATGGTTTTATAACCGGTGTCATGTGGTGGTATGTTAAAAATATTTTAACGAAATTAAATTACACATTAAAGTGATTTATTTAAAACAATAAAATCGGTAAATAAAATCCAATACTAAAAAATAGTGATATCGGCCATATTTAATAAATGAAAAACTATTTCAGTCCCTATAGCTCAAACAAAACCAGCATTCACACTGAAAACAGTAACCCAATTGTTAGTATATATATGCATCTTTCGTTTAGAGCTTCTAATAAGGGATTAAGCCAATGATATTTATAATATCCTCTAACCAGATAATGTTTTGCTATATTTATTTCCACTTAAATTCATTTTACGTTATAATGTTGAGGTTCACGATTTAGTTGAATCCCGAAGTATCATCGATTTAATTAATAAACTGGCAGTTATTAGCAGCTGATTTTCGCTGAAAAAGTTAATATAGATACTAGTGCCGGTGATCAAAAAGGTTTGAAGACCGGTTTCACGCGGTGGAATTTCAAAAATATTTTAATGAAGTTAATATTAAACGTTAAATTTGCTTATTTAAAACAGTAGCATTTGTAAATATAGTTAACTATTACAAATATATACCACTACTTATGTGCAATAATGTCGTCCATCCATAATGTTAGATTATATTGTTGGATTTCCAAATAAAATTATTTTAGGCATCTTGGATATGGGCACTATTGGGTCTTCATTTATTTTTCTCTGGCGCTGCAGAGCGATTAGGCTAATAATATTGTTTGTTTATTTCGTTTAACGTCACTTTATGCTGCTATGGCTAATCGGACGATGCTACGGTGGGAGTCCTCAATTTAATAAGCCTATCCAGGTATAATTAGGATAGGGATCTTTAACGAGTACTTGACATCGCACAGGCTCGGGGCCCCCATTTTACGTCCTTTACGAAGAATGGCACAGCTAAGGATTTTTTACTCCCTTCAAAAAATCCAAAGATCATCTGCCGGGCTGCGAACCCGCGATCTTGGTTTTAGAAGGTTGCTATGCTAACCACTACACCACAGGTTACCCCGCTAATAATATTAATGAAATCCTTTAATTTAATATCGTTCTTTTTAACAGTGAACCATTATTGATGATTTGTTGATATTTTTTTCCACTTAATATACGTTATTCGTTCCACTAGCAGCGGCTGCGAATTATCGGATGGAATGTGAAAACCCCTAAATCCCTCTGCAGTTGTTGCTCCGTAGTTCACCACTAAAGAAATTTTTTTAGGTTTTAATAGAGTTAGAGTATTTTTCAATTGCATTAATTTCCATATATCACAATAAATTGTATTTCACTGCTTCTGCTGCCACTTAAATTGATTACACAGTATTTGATCAATGCTTCATTTTTTAACACATATATTTCTATTTTTTTGTCATGTCATTAGAGTAAACCAAACAGTTATTAACACCCTAACCTAGAAATTAAAAAAATAAAGATTTATTGCCAAAACTAATTTAAAGACATTTCTTTTAAACCATACAACTTAGATGTGTTTAAATACTTTCCGTATTTTGAAAGCTATTTCTAGGGTGTCAATAACTGATTTTTCATTAGTTATTATCACTATCTTGTAAAATATACTCCAGTAATAACGTTTGGCGTGAACGTTCTCGTTTAACTTAAATTATAGTAATAAAGGGACAATAACTGTTAATTTCAACTTTATTGGACTTTTTTTTTTCTATAATTATAGTATGAATATTTCCTTAAGGGTGTCAATAACTGTCTGGTTTACAGTATATGTCGTAAAAAGTCACTGAATTCGCTTCTGATCATCGGGAAAATGGTAGTTTAAGCTGGTGCTTTGCATTCATTTTTTTATTTCTAAGAAAATATTTCGTTTTAATTCCTTAGTGAATAACCGAGTTCTTAAGGAAGCTCAAAAATATTTTACTAACGGTTGAAATTTAAACAAAGGATAAATATTCTTTCCCTGCAAGACATTGTGACAGAATGATTGTTTAACAAATGCAATTGGGGGCCCCGAGCCTGTGCGATGTCAGGTACTCGTTAAAGATCCCTATCCTAATTATACCTGGATAGGCAAAATTTAGGACTCCCACCGTAGCATCGTCCGATTAGCCATAGCAGCATAAAGTGACGTTAAACGAAATAAATAAACAAATGCAATTCTATACATTATTGACATACCTTATTTAGGCGCATTTGAATGTGTGAATGTATGTATTAAACCCAATTTTTAAATTATGGCAGTTAATTCATAAATTTCACCAAAAAGCCATTAGTGTATATTAGTTTGTTCTTTTTTCTAATTTATTTTATCAATTTATTTGTAATATTTTTTTTACATTTTATATAATTCTAATTGTTACTTAACTTTTTACCTACTATCCAGCATTATTGTAAGCTAGTTCGTATAATTCAAATTGTCCATTCGTATGTTCAGCTCATTTTTCTTTATTTTAATTTAAAAATAAAGTGTGTATTGATTATTTATCATCTTAGTATTAAATTTAGTATTTTTCCTGCTTAGGCTCGTATTTCGTTGATTTTTAAGTTGCGGTTTATGTTTGTACATGTATCCTCAGATGGGTTCCCACATTGGAAATAGAAGCCTACTGCTTTCCATTTCTGTAGATTTATATAAAAAAAAACACAAAAATTAGTGGTTAGGTTATCAGTGGTTATCAGCTTGAATTTTATTATATGTATCATTATTAACAGTTAGGGGCTCGCTGGCCGAATGAGTTTTGATAGGGTCTTGGCGCGCTTAGTACTGAAGGTCGTGTGTTCAAATCCTGCCTGAGTTAAAATTTATTTCGTGGTGGAACTATGAAATGGATCTTAGCCTTTCCCATCATGGCTAGAATAGGTTGCTAACCTGTAGGATAGGTCGTCCTCCCTGCTCTAGTTGGAGTACATAAAGACGTTAAGCACTAATTAACAACAAATATTAATTCCAGTTCTTCAGTATACATCTACCCATTTGTGAATTATTATTAATTCGTTTTAAGGCGTTATTACAGTAATACTTACTTAATAATTTTGGAATCTACCTCAGAAAAAGATGCTGTGGTGCTAAGAATAATAATAAGAATAAGAATTTCTAATAATCCTAAACAATTATATTGTAGGCTGTGTCATAGGACATTTGTTAATCATAGCTCCCTGATTTCAGTTTCAATATTTATATCTATTCATTTAATAGGGAAGAAAGGTATTTTTAAAAAATATTTTTAAATGTATAACCATAATAACCCAAATCTATATGATCACATTTAATTCCATCTTAATCTAACTCTCAGCCTTTTTCCATATTTCCAGCGAATTGCATTTTAATAAATTATTTTTCATCCTGATTAAAAATCTACACTTCATTTTTACTATCTGACACACAAAATATCAAAAGGATTCGACAAATGAGCTTGTATATTTTAAATAAAATAATTAGAATTCATTTTATTTTAAAAAGATAACTACATTATCAAGGAGGTTAGGAAACGTTACTGATATATTACACACAACGTGTTACGATTAAACATAAAAGTAGAATTCAGTTTTACGTAAAAACAATAAAAACACATTGGTACTATACAAAATTATGACGTTCTCCTCAGGGAACTACTGCTGTCCTAGCTAAGTAAATTGCTTTTAAATATTGTCCTAGACTGGGGAAGCCTGCTCGAGTCATGTATCCGCAAGCGGTTGACTTTTTCTACCCTTAAAGTTTTTTTCACCTCCTAAGATTGTACCGATTCCTGACCTAAACCATTATCTATTAATTAAGATTTTTATTGTTTTTAGTTGTAATGGAAGTAATACATCCTAAAAGTAATAATTGTTTTGTTTTTTTTATTTTACCTATAAAATAAACCGACCAGGCAAAAGTAAAATCGCTACTTGTAAGTCGTCAGTAGCTTGAATTTATAGAAATACTTTCAGTACTGAATACAACACAACAGTGAAGTCCGTCCTTGCAGGAATCTCCTAAATTTTGTGGATATAATGGACGAATATAAGACTAGACATTGAAGTTTAACTTCTAATAAACTTACGGTGGTACTTCTAATAAAATTAATTTATTACAATGTTGATTTATTTATTATGTCTTTCATTCGGGACTGGAAAATGTATTACTTATTTTTTTCTTACATATATGTTATTATTTTTTCTCAACATTTTTTTTTTTTTTTAGTTTAAATTTTAATGTGTCGTTGAGTAAAAGAATATGAAAAAAAACAAACATATTTTATATTTGCCATGAATTAGTTTTTGATTACGATCTGCGTGATCTGCAAATATCGCAAGATACTGCATAAAAGCGTGCTGATAATAAATTGGTGAAAAGTTATTGACTGACAACTATCTTGAGTACAGTTTAAATAAGCTTATTGTACGCTACGAGCCATTTGAGTTCAAAGAAGGTGGTATCATAAAATCGCCTTATTATCATGTAGGATCTTATATTTTGTTTTATATTTATATTATAAGTTTTATTTATTTAAAAGTGTACATCTTAAAAATATTGTTTATATATGTTTCCAGTATAACTTCTAGTTTCTTTTTCGATATGTAAAGTTATGATTATTTTTTACATAATCCTAGAAATAAATAATAGTAATGAAAAATGAATAATTCTATTTCGATAAGCTTGTTATTTTTGTTTAGGAAGGAAAGCTATTTATGATTCTCTTTCATAAATTTTCAATAATTCTATTCCTTTTTTTTTTTCTCTATATACAAAACCTCTTCAAGAAATGAAAGGAAGTAGACAAATACTATAAACTATAGGATAATCGTTATTTAAAGAAGAAAAAAATCTTTAACTATTAGATGAAAGCGTAACTTTTTATAAGTTGACTGGATTGTTAGTGTAAAATAAAATATTTCTGTTGTTTTTTTTTATTTTCTTATTTTGCCTATTCTCTAGACATTTTCTGAAACCATTAACTGAAACTTAATAATTATAATCCTTTTTTAACAAGAAAGTTTGTTCTGTATTAGAAATCGTAAAAAAATTCTGGAGCTGAAACATCTGCATTGAACCAAACATTTGAAGAATAGACAATATAATGAATATTGGAAAATTCCACTTAAAACGTTTATTATTATATTATTATTTATAAACCTATCTTTTATTTATAATATTTATATCTATTTATTCTTTGCAGAAGCAGCTCCTGAAAACTAGCTTTGGAAATACAGCGCTCTGAGAAGCTGCACTGTTTAAACAGAAGCTATTTACAGATTTTCCAGCTTGGTAAACTTCTGGAAAGATTGAGGTACATATTTCAAGGTTTTTATTCAATATTTTTTCTTTTTATTCTTTCTATAATTACACAAATGATAAAAAAAAAAATGTTTAATTTCATAATAAAGTATTTGTTTGTTTAAATATTTATTATCTATTCATTCTTATTTTAGAATTTTTTAGTTGCCTTAGCTTTTAGATTAGGAAATAAATCACACTTGTGAAATACTGTAACAACTCGAAGATCTGAATGGCGTTTAAAGTTTTAGCTTTTTTCAGTTTGCCTTTTTTAATTATTGCTTTTTTTCCGATCCCTGGAGTTTTTTTTTGTTTTGTTTTTTTCTGCTCCAGATGCAGCCGAAGTAATATTTACAATCTATTGATAGACAGCGTGTGATTTGTCAAAGTCTTCCTCAAACGGCTTCCGTTAATTCCCACACTTTCGAAATATAACTTCCTCCTCTCCCTCAGTCAACTGAACAAATAAACTTGTTGCAGTTTATAACACATAAATATATAGTAATTTTCAATTATTTGGTGAAAAAAGCTCAAAATCGAATTTTTGGGAGATGTTACAGTATTCCAATAAATGTGTTGTTCATTATTCAGATAGTCTTACTGTTAAATTTTTTTTATTGTATAATGTTAACTTATATAGCCCGTGTATTAGGTCAGGCATTGGTTACTTATTTTTGTTTTCATTTCTTAGGCAAGTGTATATTGATCGCTATATCAATTAGTTTCTAATATCATGAGTTTTTAAAAAAAATATTCATTATTATTATTATGATTCCATTTTTTCATCCTCTAAATATAATTTTTTTTTTTTAAAGACCCTTAGAGGATTGTTTAAATGGATATTCTGTCTGTGAGAAATTCGGATTTCATATTTGCTGGTAGACGATATTCTCTATGTGATAAGTATGGAAGGGTCACTCTGCTGATGAAGATAAGGCAGGGTAAGACTGGATCTTGCGGACCCTTTCTTTTCATCAAGTACGTCGACTAAGAGGGATCTACTCAGGCCTGGTAGGCTGAGAGATTTCTTTGCCCCGATGCAAAGTATATTCCTTGTCTATATTCTTTAAATGGAGTGATCAGAGGTACATACATTTTTCGATAGTTCATTCCTATAACCTCACATGTTAACAATCACTTCTGCAGTTTCAACTTGGATTGTGTTGTTTAGTTTGTTATATTGATATTTAGACTTCTTAAATGTAAATAAGTGAAACAGAAGTTCACAAAATGAGTTTCATAAAGGATTAAGTGTTTTATGAATTCATGTTTTCTTATTTCGTCTAATCTTATGTGTAAAAGTGTTATAAAACTACATGTACATGGTTTTACATGTTTATATTTGTTCTATCAATTTAAGTGATAAAATTTACAACTTGTAAAAGTGTTATGAAACTTAACAAGATTTATTTGTACATGGATTTGGTGTTTTATGTATTTGTATTTGTTGAGATTTCTTAGCCGCGATGCAAAGTATATTCCTTGTCTCTATTCTTTAAATGGAGTGATCAGAGGTAGCACGAATCTTTTTCTTTTCTCGCTGACCATCGGCGAAAGATTTGGCAGAGAACGGCAAGTCCTAGAAGCTCTCCAGGATTGATTTGTACAATATCATGATGCATTATAATTTCGATTAGTAATAATTATAAGTACGTTGTTTCATATAGATTTCATCAAAATATGTCTATCTAGTACAAGCTGATAAGTTTAGGATATCTGCTTATTCTTATAGATTTTATATTTTGTTAGTACAATAAAGACTCATTAATGAAAAGTTAAGGATGCATAAATTGGTGGATTATCGATAGATTTAAATATTAAACTTACAATATCCTACAGCGAAACAATTTTGATCTAAAGGTTACTGGGCACAAATGAAAGATAAATGATTTTTAAAAAAAACACTAATGGAAACAAATATATGTTATTTAAACAAAAATTTATGTCAGTTTTTGATGCATATTATTTTTAGTAAGTCGTAAATATTTCATTGTAGATTATTTCCTACCTGATGCATAAGTTTCACCAGCGAGCCTTGGCAATCTTTATTTCGTGATCAATTACTCTCTTAATTTTTTATTGCAAAATGTCAATATATGATTTATGTCTACTTTTTTTAAATGTTATTTTTTTAAATATTTCGCGATACAGGACCGCGCAGATATCATTTCTTGGCTTTTTTATATCTCCCTTCATTTCACATCCTGCTCATATCTGCCATTTTCGGTCCTCTGTCCATCTCTCACCTTCCTATCTTTTCCTGTTTCGGAAAATGGTAAGAATGGTTCTTGTAGTAGACCATTCTCACCATTTTCCGAAAATTTTCTCAATCTTGGTGGTCCAGTCATTCTATCAGATAATAATTCTATCTACTCCTTTCTTTTCATAATATTAATAAATTAACTATTAGTACGAAATCACCGTCAGATTAATGGAACTATCCTATCTACATACTACCAACTATTATACCTATACTAATAGTTCTTTCTTAAAGGGTTAAATTTATTTTATATATTCGAAATGTAAGGTTATAAAAACGATTTTCGAATTCATGATGATGATTGTATTGTTGACTGTGAGTTGTTACTAAGGAGATGAAATGGTCAGGAGTGCAGTCAGGATGAATAAACACGGCCAGTTCTTAAATGAAAAACTTATATTTTGGCGTGCCAACGTTTCGACCTACCTTGCAGGTCTTCAGGGCTAAAATAACAAAAATTGGATGTGACCAAGATGATAAAAACATTAAAAAATAAATAAATAAATAATAAAATTAATTTAAAAATAAAAAAGAAAAAAAAATATCTGTAGTTAATTAGATAATTGAATAAAAATACTAGCTAAGTATAGTCAAATTTTAGTCAGTCTAGTCAAATTGATTTTCGAATTCTATAGATTCTATTGATTTTTTTTTTAAATTTTTATAATTAATCAATAATTAATAAAATATATATGGTTGTTTATTTGAAATTGTTATCAACAATTTTTTTAAATTCTGTTTACATCAATAAAAAATTGGCTCTACTCAAAAGTATTCTGAATTAGTATTACTGTGAAAATTACTACAATGCCCTAACCACCCCCAATAGCAGCTTTTTGTTCCTCATCTAGTTCTAGTGGCTGTTGTTAGACAGCCCTTAGTGTCTATTGTTCTGCACTAGTTGGGGAAGATGTTATCTAGCATTGAATAGGCGCAGATTATAACTTGTACCAGTATAGTTTATAAAAAGTTTTTAGAAAATATCAAATTTTGTCACTGTTACATTTTACTACTCATTTCAGCTATTGAGATATTGATAATTTAGTTTATTCTATATCTAAAATCCATCTTTTAATTTTAACGCAGCATTACGAGCATAATTGAATGTGTGATTAGAGAAACTAAATAAGTCATAATATTAATATGATGTCTTATTTTTATCTGGAATCAGTAATTAGTATGCTTATATTTTAATGTCAATGTTAATTATTATTTTTTTCATTACTAGCAAGAATAATTTAAATATTGATTGTAGTGAAATAAATCAATTAGTATTTTTATTGTTGAACTAGCCTTAGATGATAAACTCTAGCCTAAAGACATCTCCCACAAACAATATCCAAATTATAACCAATCCTACCTTTTTGATATATTAATGATTTCTTGACCTTTTTTCTGTGGGAATTATCTTCTTGTTTTAATTTGATTAATGTATTAAATAAATAATTAATGTATCTAATTACTTAACCTATTCTGTTTATCAATACTAAATATTTTTGCTTTACTAATCCTTTATCATCTCTCCCTCAGTAAGTAATAGGTAACACTTATATTTAAGCTCTATTAAATAAAATTATTTATATCCAGTTGTTAATTACGTACGAAATAATAATAACGTTATATAACTTGACAAATACTTCAAATCCCTACATTGTTTTTATTTAAAGAAAATATAGTTTCTTTAGCGAATGTTGTCTCATTTTTCTTGAGTGACGGCAATAAGCTTTTTAATAAGATTAGCTACAAGTTGCGTGATTCCTTCCCATTTTTCTATAAATCATTTTGTTAGCTTTTAGTAGTTTGCTGGGGGAGTTTCTTTTTAAAAGCTTGCAAAAACACATTGGATTAAATTATTTTACTATTAAAGTATTTGGACGTCTTTATAGATCTTCATTTTTATAATTAGCATATTAAAAATAATATTTTTTTCAAAAAATTATTTTTCCATTTTTATATATTATTCTTTTTTGGTAACGGTTCGGATCGGCGACACCACCAAACTAGGTTGACCCGCGCTACACCGACCAGTTCGATCCTTACGCTTCACTTCATGTTTACATTTTTCGATAGTTCATTCCTATAACCTCACATGTAAACAATCACTTCTACAGTTTCAACTTGGATTGTGTTGTTTAGTTTGTTATATTGATATTTAGACTTCTTAAATGTAAATAAGTGAAACAGAAGTTCACAAAATGAGTTTCATAAAGGATTAAGTGTTTTATGAATTCATGTTTTCTTATTTCATCTAATCTTATGTGTAAAAGTGTTATAAAACTACATGTACATGGTTTTACATGTTTATATTTGTTCTATCAATTTAAGTGATAAAATTTACAACTTGTAAAAGTGTTATGAAACTTAACAAGATTTATTTGTACATGGATTTGGTGTTTTATATATTTGTATTTGTTGTTTCAATTTCAGTGATAAAATTTCAGTATACATATATTTTGTGAATGGATTCTTTTTCATCCATATTACTTTTTGTGCTAAAGTGAGACAGATTGTATAATTAATTCAATAAAACATATCAGTTTATAAATAAATGTGAGAAAGTATATCACAGGTTTTTTTATGTTTTCTTATTTCCACTTCCCATTAGAAAATATAGCAGAAATTAATATCATCACTTTCAACTAGGATTCTGTCTTATATTATATAATGGCTTATAACATAGAGAATTGACAATGTGAAAATAATCACAGATTAAGAGGTAAATGAATGACACATTACTATATAATTGTAGAACTATTGGTATAATGTTATAGATTAATGTGTTTTTAAAAAAAATTAGTAGACTGATGATGAAACATTATCTCCGAAACATGTAGCTACAAATGTTAAATATAAATAAATAGGAGTTATGCCAAATAAATACTTAAGGATTCTGTCTTTTTTTATATTTATAATTTGTTATTTTCACTTCTCTGACAGAAAGTTCATCAGGAATTAACTTTACTGGTGGTTCAGTAGTATATTAATTGTTGATTAAATTAATAATAATTCAAAATTGATTTAGTGTCTTATATTTCGATATTTCCACTTCATTATTTGCTTATTTCTCATTTTAATATTAGAAGGTAAACAGAAAATAATATTACTTTAAACAGGGATTTAGAGTTTCTCAGTAAATGTAGGAGAATAACCTTTCCCCTCTAAAAGCAGCTACTCGAACATCGAAATAAATCGGTACAAGGTTAGAATCGATAAAAGGTATTCTGAGCGGGTTTAGGGGTTGGTGTCGCCGATCCGAACCATTACCTCTTTTTTTTCGGTATTCTTTGATTTGCAAATACTAAAAAAAATGAGACATCACTTTTTATCAGTGATAGATGTTGGACTATAGGAATTTCTACAGCCCTAATTGATGTATCGAATTGAATATGTAAACAATAACCATAAACAATATGTAGTAATTAATATTTAACTCGCATAGTAGTTTTCATGATAATAAAACCACCGCTTGCTAAAATCTCATACAATACTACACACTTATAAAGTAGTAGAATCAGTCAAAAATTAAAGTTTGAAATCAAGTAACAAACCATTCCCCATCTAATGAAGTTAAAAATTACTTTACAATCTCAATTATTACTAAAGTTTTGAATGGTTCCTCTTAACATCCTACCTCATTTATTACGCGTGCAGTTATTTAAACTAGCTCCTTAATCATTCGTACTAAAATTGACGCGTAGAATTCCAAAACCAGCTATGTCCATTTTTCTACATCTAGCTCGGTACTGATGGTCGTGGGTTCGAATCCTACCTGGATGGGTTAAAATTTATTACGTGGCGGACCCACCATGACTAGAGTAGGTTGGTAACCTGTTGGATAAACCCCTCCTTCCTGCCCGAGTTGGATTACATAATGACGTAATTCCAAATAAACCAACAAACCTTTATAACGCACATTTGGATGACCAAATCTACAGAGTTATCGTTATTTTATTTTATTTTTTTAATATTTTAAAATTTTGAGTTGGGTATATATGAAAAATTCTTATTTTGAACTTGAAATTGCTGAAGTTTAAATGGATTGTTCTAAAATTAGTCTGCTATCAGAAATCATTGGGAGGTTTTTGTAAAATTAGTTTTGATGTATATATGTTTGGTTAGAGAATTTCCAAATTTGACTTAAATAATTTCTTTTTAAACGTCAATTATATGTTGCATGAAGGTTGGAAAGAAATTTTTAAGACCTGTGATGTAATTCTCGTTTGGTTTCTATATTTTGTTCATTGTTTTACGTCCTTCTACATTTTCCTAAATTTTAAATGTCTGATGGTGTACAATAGCTGATTTCAAATATTTGATTTCGGCTTCCATAATCTGTGCCATGTCAATCAGATAGCCAAATTATCTCACATTAGGGCCACCGTAGTGACAACGGTGATAAGGCTATTGCGATTCGATGACCCCCTACTGATACGTTATCGTGTTGAATGAATGTTATCAGATCATTTGGGGGTTTACATTATTATATAGAGCTTTTTCACTAATTGATTTTTTAAAATTTAAATCCATAAGTATATAAGTATTCATACACAGGATGATAGGTATATCCTTCACTTAATACCAAAACATAAGAGATTTAAAAAAAAATAAATAGATTCTTTACAAAAATCCGTCGTTTTTAATTATGTTTAAAAGACAATTTAATTTATACCATAATGATTCGTTAATTGATCTTTTGTTGAAACAGGGTTTTGTTAAAATATATAAATTATATTCAGTCTGGAAAGTACTTTAATTTATAGCAAAAAATAGTATACATAAAAATATCACATTTTCACTAATAGTGGAGAGTAAAACCTATAATACAAAACTATGAAACTTATATATATTTTTATAATCTGGACTAATCTGTTCACATATATTTATGGTGACATTTGTCAAGAATAAATACTGTGCCAAAAGGAATTCATTTACAAAAAACCTTGATTTTTGAATTTGTTAAGAGAGAAACAATGCCTTAAAGATCGCGACGAAGATGGGAGGATTGCGTCAGGGCCGACTTAAAGGAGTTGGGTTTCGGAGTAGTGGGTTAGAGGTGTGCGGTCAACGGTTGGTAGTGTCGGCATCGAACCTTCGGGTTTTTTTATTTTTTATTTTTTAATTGTTAATACTAATTATGGATAAATTTGGAATATTGCATTTTCGTAAAGAAAATATATTGTAAATCCTCCCTCCTGCAATTCATCTGTTTCTTTACTTTTTGATTTAAACTCGACGACAAAAAACATTCAGATTATACTTGTGGCTGGATTTATAAAAAATTGATAATTTGTAAAAATATAATTAAATGATGGTTTAATAAACTTTAGATTAAACAGCAGAACGTTATATAATTTATAATAAATGTTTATAATAAATACAAACAAATCAATGATTTTCCCTAATTTTTGGCAACTGGGAACCTGTTAGGTTCTATTTATTTATAGTTAAAACAATTTTTTTTTTTTTTTTACAACCTCGACTGATCTCTCCCCAAATAGATTTAAGTTTGTCATTACCTCTTTATTGGTACCTTGTATTTGACTAGAATAAACATCACGCCAGAAAGTCGTTATTTACATTTATTAGCATAGTAGCCTTAGGAAGCCGAATTTACCTAAACTGCTTGTGTATGATGGTGCGAACATATATTTACTGTAAGGAATTTACTGATCCAAAACATAGTTCCCATTATAGTACATGTTATTGCGCTATATATAAATATAGGTATTTATGTTATATTATTATATGAAGGATGTTAGATTAGATGGGGAAATGTACAATAATTATTGTTCTAAAAATAATGGAAAATATAAATTAATAATTGTCTGGACTTTTTTTGGCCTCCATCAGTTGGTGATGAAATAACATTTTAGATATTTCAGGACATTTCCCCTTCTAGCCTAACACCTCTCATATATGATTTAATTTACAATGAAAAATAAATTATTTTTAGAGTAGCCACTGACGATGAAAAGTCCAATATCATACTACTCAACGTATTAACCTTAAAAATAGATCACGATAAAAAATGTAAATTAAAAAAAAAAAAAATTTTTTTGCCGTTCGAATTCCATCTTGGTCAGGTTAAGGTTTATTTCCTGGTGGACCCATGGAATTAATTTCGAGTTTTTTCTTCCATTAGTAGCTAGAAATAGAAAAGTTATTAACGGGTAGGTAAAAAAGTATTAAGAGTAATAGAGGTTATTGCAATTTATAACTTTTGATGTTCTAATATAAATTGTAAATTGTAAAAAATGTAAATAAAATGTTATTATTACTTTTGTTTGTAGATCATTTATTTAGTTTGTTTTTTGTTTTCTAAACTATCAACTTAAATTAATTTCCGTGCATCCTAATATATTTAATTTAAGGTTAGGATATATGAGGTAATTACCTGTTGTAATTATTGTAATTGATAACTATTTACAAATGTTTAACATTCATCATCAGTTCTGAAACATCAGTACTTTGTTTCATTGATTATGTATATGAACGATTTTAAAAATAGAAGACGAGAAATCAAATATATTGGTACTTTTCGAAGGAGGCATAGGGGACTTCTGAAAGTTATCAATATTCGAAGGGAAGATGGAAAGAGCCAAGTTAGGTTAAATGTTTTGCGTTTTTCCTATGACTGGTGGGTTTTTCCGTTCCTACTGTAAACAATTTAAAGAATGTGCGGTAGCTCAGTAAGGCGGTTGAATACATGCTACCGGTTCTGTGTTCGAGTTCGAATGACAGCAGAAACTTTATATTCAGCTGTGGATCGACTTTGATGTCAGGCGACACTCCTGCGGCATGCCGAGCCTCTAAGAACCCTTAATTTAGGAAAATAACCTGGCAGTTTATGGACAAATTCAACAAAAGGAAGACATACTTATGAATTCATTAAAACCTTAGACGACAGAAAAAACATTAAAAAACTGAATTACAAACTTACCCAATTTTTGACAGGACACACACGCCGGAGCTAAAAGTTACTTACACAGATTTAAACTTATTGACAACAGCATTTGTAACTGCGATAGAAACAGTGAGCAAACTTACGATCATCTCATTTATGACTGTAGAAATTTGGAAAGACACAGATACAAGATGATATCCAAAGTCCTGTAGAACGGAGAAAAATGGCCGCCTTCAAAGAAGGATCTCATAGATAAATATTTTGATGAGTTAGATGCTTTTGTGGATCATGTTGATTATATGGAACTCAACAATTTAACAATTGATCTATAATAGCTATACATATCTATCATAAATAGATAATCTAATATCTAATACCTATAATATCTATCTATCTATCTATATATATATATATATATATATATATATATATATATATATATATATATATATATATATATATATATATATATAATTCTACCTCTATTTGTTTATATACATTATTTTTTTTTATTTTATTTATTTATTTTTACTTATTTTGTTTGGCTTCACTTTTTACTTATTTATTTATTTTTTAATTGTATTTATTAATTAACTTCTAATACCATTAAGTAATTATTGTTTATATTTCATATTAATCTCTATATTATTTTAAAATATTTTTGCAATATATATAACTGAATATGTTTGTACAAATATTAATGATAATACGCGTTATGTCGAGAGATGGTACGCGTAGAAATACATGCACCCATTGCAGGGTTACTGCAATGTGGAAAAAAAAAAAAAAAAACCTGGCAGTTGAGTGTTATTTCTGACCAAATCTCCTCTTCATTTCATAACCATAAGCCCAGTAACAGTACATTAACTAGTACTGAATCCAAGTCCCTTCGTAGGTTATAATGGTACAGGTTTTTGTATTTTTGTTTATCTATACTAACAAGTAATCCATTTTTCGTTTGTGATCACTAACCGCTAAAACTAATGAACCCATCTTTACCAAATTTTAACCACATCATCTTTATAGTTCAAGGAAGGTTTAGCAACAATAAAATTTAAAAATTTTCAATTATATTGCCATAAAAAAGTGAGATATATGGGATGAGCGGTGAAGTTTGATAATCGACCGTTAGGAAGCAAGCATCATTCCAGAGAGGTTACAAAGTTATGGTGTTATATACTGATAGAAATTTATGATGACGTTTACTTATATTCAATTCAATGGTTATTTAAAAAAGTTATAAATATATGTAGCGTCATGTGGATCCCAGTACAGTTTAATAATCGACCGATATGTGACCATTCTGCAACAGAGATTGAAATAAAACTATTCAACCCAACTGTATCAAATGCTAAATACATCTCCATAGTTCTCGGAAAGTTTATAATAATAAATTTTATTATCATATTAATTAAAATGTATAGTCTTGACCCGATATATTGATAAAATTATTTCTGCCAAATTGGATGTCTAATTATGCTTTTACGTACTTTTCAAACACCTAACCAATGTCATTTTAACTAAGTTAAAAATTACTAAAATTAGTGAAAATATCATTGAAGAAATAATGCTGAATTCCATACCTCTATACAAGATTTTTATCGTTAAACAAATAAAATTAAATTATTAGTTAAATTATAATCTAAGTTCTTTATTTATGAGAGCGGGCAAAGCTGCGACAGGGTATGTTAGTTACTTAATTATAAGTAATATTTCATATGTCGTTCGATTATTTGTAGAGAGAATTCTAAAAACATTACAATACAATTACATATCTATCAATTTCAACTTCTGCATATAATTATAAATGGCCTACTATGTTTATGAATCTTTCTATAGGTTTGATATATAAATAGGTTTTTTAACATGATTAGATTAGTAAAGATCTATATGATAGGGTTTATCAATTTATATATTTTTTTTTAGTAGGGCGAAACTTATCCCCGGTAGCAGAACTCCCTGTGAGAAGATTAATGATATTTTGCATGAAAACGTTTTAAGAGAAATGGATGATGGAATGACTGCCTTCATTTGAAATTCAAATATTTTCATTTCGCTCATACGTTTCTATATATAGGACAAAAAAATTGCTATGAATGAATATTCACTTCCTAACGAGAAACGACATTGCCCTTTTTCAGCCAGAGTTAATATGTTACCGTGTTTATTGTTTGGTTTTTAATATTCTATGTTTTTCAATTACTTTGTTTTATTTAGAATGTTAAAAAAAAATATTTAAAATATGTATATAATTTCAACATAATATTTTTTTTTTCTTTTTGAGGTATAAATGTAGGTCTATGATGTTCCCACCAGCACTTATTAATAAGGAAACCGAATTCTTAAACTTCTAATGATTTTTATTGAAACTCAAGATATCAGAAAGTAATTTCGAGTTTTAAAGAATTTTGATATCCAAAAAAATTAAGATAAATTTTTTTTAATACTTTTTAATGGTTGGTGAGCATTTTACGTAGATATATCCATCTAATATATTTTATTTTTTTATTAATATGATTATTAGAAATTAACTTTTCTTAGCTTTTATGAGGTCTGGATTCAGCTTGAAGTAACTATTTTGTTTTAAGAAAAAGAATTGTAATAGTTTACAAAATTGAGTTTTTTTTTTTTAAGGTAGTTTACATTTATTCAGTAAGGTGATGGACAGTTAAATTATTATTTACATAAAAATTACAATTTTTTAATTGCTTTGTTTGTAATTTATTTTTTTCTTTTAAGATGTCTAAGAGGTACCAGTAATAACTTCAATTCGGATATGTTCTTACATGAATCCACTCTTTTAATAAATGAAAATATTAATACAGGTAAAAACAGGGTGTTTCGAAGATCGTTGGCCTAAGAGGTATCTCGGGTAGGGGGGTTTATTTTAAAGTCACTTACCTGTATAAAAATTTTTTTTTTAATGAATTTAAAAAAAGAAATGGCCAAAACCAAACATTTATGCCTTATAAATTCGTTGGTTACTGATATATCAACGCCATTTCTTTTGCTTTGATTACTAATACATTGTCCATGTAAAATAAAAAAAGATTTGATGCAAAAAACAAACACAAAAAATTATAAGAACTTCATGTTTAGGTCTAGTATTAAAATAATTTGGGTTTGGCTGTTGCGCTGTGTTGTGAAGTTTTTAATTTTTTTTTTCCATTAACACAATTTAGTGATCTCCCGGGTTTTTTTTTTATTTTATTTATTTATTTTGTTTGCATCAAATAATTTTTTTTATTTTACATGGACAATGTATTAGTAAATACAGCAGAATTTTTTCGGCGTTGATATATCAGTAAACAACGAAGTTATAAGGCATAAATGTTTGATTTGACCATTTTTACAAAAAAAATTCATTTAAAAAAAAAACCTTAAGACTTAGTAAATAGGTAAGTTATTTTAAATAGGCTCAAAATGAACCTCCCTACCCGAGATACCTCTTCGGCCAACGATCTTCCGAACATCCTGTATATATTAAAAGTTATTAGGAGATATATTAATGATTAAAGAACTAAAATAATGGCATATGCAGGTTTAATTTTTTTTTTTTTTTTTTTTTTTTTTTTTTTTTTTTTTTTTTTGGCTATATAGATAAATTGAATTCTTGATTTTTAATTGTTAGCCTATATGATTTATTCGAGTAATATTTAGTCAAACATTACAACGTCTTCTCTAAAAGGGTTTGTTAGTAGTAATACCGGTCACTTATTAGAGATTTCAACCTTAGCATATCCTTTTGACTAAAGAGATGAATTGAAACTGAATGGAATGGGTTTGACCCTCATCATGGATCGCATGTTGTCATCGGTTATATTTTTGTAAAATTAAAAAATATATTAAAACAATTTACGGGAATTACATTCTGGGATTTATAAAAAACTTAATTTTCGAGACTTCGCATTTTCATAGGGGGAAAAAACTAGTAAATCTTCACTGACAGAACTTCCGCCTTTGTGTCTTCCAGTGCTAACTGCTTAAGCACCTTAGGCAATCGTACTTAAATTATTTTGATAGCTGTCGTGATTCGTTTTAATCTCTCCTTATTATTTTTTTATTTTTTTTTAGTTCATTCCATTTATTCCTTTTCGTTTATTAGTTTTTCTGATTAATTTAAATGATATTTTCAATCGGCTTTTTTTATGCCAGAGTAGTTAAATGTTATTGATTTTATTTTTAGTATGCTTGCAAATATTAACTAAAAATATCAAATTTATATATAAATTTAATGCAATGTTTATATTTATTAGTTTACTATCGCCAAAATCTATTTAAGAAGATTATAATATTGCCCGTTATGTATCTTTTTTTATTTAATATAGCGGTTTTTATTTATTTATTTATTTCAAGAGTTAGTTTTTTCAATAAGTTATGAGTAATCAAAAGACATGAGGAGCAGCTATTGTTAAAGAGAATCATCTCAATCCAATGTGTTAATTATTTTTTAAAAATTATAACATTGTATATATGATAATGTAATCTCCATAGAGATCTCTCAATAATGGTCTGAAGTTCTTCTTATTTGTGGGGATCAGTTTATTTAAGTATATGCTTTCTAAATAGGAGATATTTAAAAATATATCAATCAATTTATAAATATCACTCTTCGGAATCATAGTATAGGTATCAATGAAGGATTCAGACATCCGAAATAAGATTCTTTTAAAACACGAAAGGGAAACTAAATTAATACATTGAGCTCATAACACCACTTATAGGTCAAACCAAGATCCTTACTACGATTTTAATAAAGAACTAGGTATATGTATATTCACATCTGACTCGATTGAGAGTCAGTTGAGACTGAAATAGGCTCCGATAACTGAATCCTAGGTTGATCAAGACTCCAAAAAACTTAAAAAGATACATAAAAAATTATAACGAAGGAAGATTGACGAAATACTTATATCTATTTATAAACAAAGTGATATTTATTATATATGCGATATTAATTAACGTAAGTGACATTGTCACCTTGGTAAATAAAAAAGTTTGTCATAAAAAAAATCACAAATTTTCGTTCAAGTACAATTATTGAATCTACCACAATAGAATGTACGGTTCCTCCATTTTCTAAAAAACATCGTATCGAGCTATGCGCCTTTAAGATTTTAAAATGCCTCCTGCATTCGAGTAAATCGTTCTTCCTGAAAATAATTCATTTGACGATTCGTTTTCTAGTAGACCGTCCCCATACTCCAGCTTTAGAAACTTTCAGGAGATACAAAAAACGGCATAACTAGCAATGCTTTCTGTATTTAGAAAATACTTTCCAGACCATAATACTAGCAATTTCTTTGTCATTAGTTAGTTTTTATGAATTTACAAAAAAAAAGGGAAAACTGTCTTTATGTTACTATACTATAAGTATATATGCTTTACGTTGTAAATGGTAGAATTGTTTTGTTTTTTCTCAAAATAAATATTTTAGGTTTTGTAAATTTAGGAGGTTTCAATACCTTAAATTAGAATGCCATTTAGTTCATTCTGAATAAAACAATTTTACTAAGCGATAGAGGAGAATTATAGTTATTTTCATTGATAGGACGCAAAGAAGGCGTTTCGGGTGCGAGGTCGAGTGGAAATTCGACCAAGCACACCGAAAACAACTTTTCTTACGAGATATGAAAATTACTTTTCATTAATTAGCTAACGGAAAATTAGCTATTTCCGTTATAACTTATTAATTGTTATAAGGTAACAGGAAACAAACTTCAACAGTTGTTTTGAAACGGTTAAATGATTTTTAAAAATGCATGGCACTTTGTGAACTTATTTACATAAATGTTATCTTTAGCAGACATAAAACTTATTACAATTGAACACTTAGACCATAAATTAGATGGCTTTAAGATTTTTGTTATTTCTGACAGATAAACGAGGAAGGAGACATCATCACAAATAACACCAATATTTCTTCTTTTCAACGTGTTCTACACTTTGCCTCCTTGGACGGAAAAGAGTCACTTAGCGTATTCAAACCGGGCATTGAAAACACATGTTTCCGATGCAATATAAGGCAAAGCTTATTTAACAAATATATATATTTATATTTTATTTTATTTTTTATTTTTTTTAACATATATTTGATTTATCCCATATTGAAAGTCGGAGCTACAAATAATGGAATTAAAACTTACAAGAGAATAAAGTTGTCCTGTTTTGTTTTTTGTTTTTTCAGTGCGTCAAATTAAATTTTACGATCCATAAATTACATGTGTTCTACACGCGTTAACTTTTACATTTATATTTGATTATAACCCATCTGAGCGTAGGAGGTTGATGTGGCAATATGTATGCTGTCAGAATGTTGCCAGCAATTCGGGAAATTCCGTTGGGTGTATGAGATGTGTACAGAAGTGGTCAGCTTGGCCAGCTTCATCCGGACGCGGGTCACGTTTGTCCTCCACGTACAAGGTTTAATGTTGTACTCTAAGGTGAGGGGAACATCTCTCTCCTGTAAATAGAGAGTATCCGTGATATGCAATCACCAACCATTACTTTTATCATTATCTTAAGGTTTTTTTATTTACCCTGAGTAATTTTATTTTGGTAAAAATTAAAAATATCACATAAAGATGTGATTATTGTTGAAATTTTTTTTTCCTCACAAATAAAAAGAAAATCTACCTTTAAATTATTCATAAAAGTACTATAAAATGATTGTACTATGGTTTATTTATTGTTAATTATGCTGCAATTAACTTTAAATAAATAAAATTTACTAATTGGTGGGACCCATATAATATTAACACAGATTACAAATATTTGATTAACTATGAAAGCATATTTACAATTTAACTAACTACTTTTTGCATGTACTATTTAAGTAATTAAATTAGGCACCTTACTATCCTGTGCACAGGTTACATTATACATACAAAGTCATAACAATACAAGATGTTTATGAAATGTTGTAGGCTGCTAATGTAAGGTAATATTAAGTCCCGAAGTGGACAGTGTGGTCGGGCAGTTTGACCATGATCATTGTTACCACAATACTAACTGACCAAAAGTCACAATTTATTCTTATACTTTTATCACTTTTCTTTTATTTTTTTAAATTATTTTTTCTCTTTAAAATTTGTATTCACACCTGTTATTAGAGTAACAATGAGTGAATTTGTTCATATTATTATAATACAGGCCTTATTGGCGTGTGGGATAAAAAATAATAAATTGCAAACCTATAATAAACAAATAAGGAAAACTACATAAATGAGCCTTATGGAAAATTGTATAAAAGAAGTATAAAACTTTCTCTGTATATTTTTAACAAATTCAGAAATCATTCATAATAAAGTGTACTATTAATTGTATTTCCTTAATTTATGTGCGCATATTATTCATATAAGATCACTCTGAACTACCAATCAACCGCTAAGTCTGAGGCTGCTGATGATATTCTTATTCAACGTACAATGAAGACAAAACATCTTTATTGCTGATTAAATTAGCTCTTAGATCCTTTATATCAAACTTTGATTAAATCCCATGAAATAACCACACCAGCCCACTAAACATATCAGAACTGTCATGTTTTCCAAAAAATACACATTTAGCGTGCTACTATGGGTATTATACGGAATTTAATCATATATAAGACCTGATAGATAATTTAAGTAGCTTTGAGATGGAAAAAATAAGAATTTCACAAAAGTAAGGGGTCTCAGCATGGAATGGAGGTTTCACGAAACTTGATAAAAACTTCATACATAGAGTCTGACAGTAAATTTAACCAGCTTTCAAAAGAAAAAAACAAACAAATTTTAGATAGTTTTAGAGTTGTAACCAAAAGAGTACCGACCAACCTGTTTTCGAGGAAAAGTGCGACTAACAGCAAGTTGGCCTATTTTTCTTCCGAATTGAACCAAATTTATTGGAAATTTGCTTAAAGTTGTTATTGTATCATACTTGGTTCCCGAGTTATTGTATCATACTGCTAAAAACATAAAAATTTTCCCCAATCAAACCCGACACTATTTCGAAGAAACCTTTTTACCACATTTAGAGCTAAGGTTAGTAAACAATTTTCAGTAGTCAGACCTTTTTATTTTTGGTTCGATTTCAAGGTTCGGATGTTAATTAACCCTTACCCTGTACTGTAATAAACATTTCAGCTTTAACAACAAACATTATATTTTTTAGCAGTAAACATTTCAATTTTAACAATAAACATATAATTTTTAACAATAAAAACTTTTTTTTTTTTAATTTTCTTTATTCCCATCACTATATCTCCTTAAGCATTGATCCCAGCTAAAAAATGTATAGAATCTTTTTTGTAAAAAATTTTTTATTAATTAAGTAAAAAAACACATTTTCGCTAGAGGCAATAGTCTTAGAGTTATATTAACGAAAAACTGAGTAAACGACCTTTAGAGCCCCCCCCCCCCTCCCCCCTATCACCCCCAGTACTTTTAGTAGTTAGAGACACCTCCCCCTACATCTGCGCCAAAATTGGCTTCTACATGAATTAATTCCTCAAAATTTCCTTCGTTGTCTTGGACTAAGGACTATTTTTTTTTAAAAGTTAAATGCCAGGATTTTTTTTTTATTTGTTATTTCATGGATGAATTTAACACTGATGATTGGCTTACCTAATACCTCATCTTAATGAAATTGTTTTTTAATTTTCTTCTTCTTATTATTTTCTAGTGGTCCCTAAAAATAAAGTTTTCTTCTCTAATTTGTTTTTTTATGTTACTTCTGGATTATCTTTGTGGTAATAAAATAAGTTGGCTAGGAGCTTCAGTATTTTGCTTTGTCTCCTTTGATTTGTCTAGTTCGGTAAGGTAGAAACAAAAACATATAGACTCTCTAGTTATTTAAATCTATAAAATTCTAAAATATTGAATGAAAACATATATATAGTATTTCCTTTTTTATTTTGCTATTTGAATATTGCACACATGCTAGGACCGTTTATAATTATGCCTAATGAAGTTCCTCGTGGTGTTCCTGAGAAAAACAGGAAATAGTTTTTTTTTTTAAAAGCAAGCTGGTACCACGAATTTATTATTGCTTATTTTATAAACACAACACTTATGATACATTTCTTAACAAAAAAAAAAGTAGATCACTTCTCTATAACTACTAAATCCTCTTACTAAAAATAAAATATATTTCTTTTATTACTTAGTGTGCTACTTTCTTATTTATTTATTATAAACATTTTTAAATATTATTTCAAATATGCTTGGTGTAAAAAGGGAGACCCGAACTCAGTGACACCTCTTCCTGTCTTGATTTATATTTTTTAAAAGTAGCAGATTTTTCATCCAGCTTCTTTTTAGCCTTATTTGAGTGTTTTCAGGTATTCGCGTGATCACCATTTGGTTTATGAGTGTGAGTGTACCTATTGGTTAGTGTGGTTACCTATGTGACTTTTCGTTTGTAGAGGGTCCGTAATTGTATTTATGTATTTACCTTAACTATAAATATATATGTTTAGTAAGGTTCTTGTTTCCCCCAAAAATATTCATCATGAACAAAATAATTTTAAAAGAAATGATAGCCATAAACACCTTTATTCCAATTTAATACATTCAGACCAATAATATACATTTGCATTAATTTATATCATATAAATCATTTTTCCATTCATATATTACACCGAAATATGGAAATTCCTTGTTGTTTTAACTGCGTCTGGGAACCACCAGTTTTTGGGAAAACCAACCCTCTCAACCTTTTTTTTTTTTTTTTTTTTTTTTTTCTTCAAAATTTTTCAGTCCAGTTGTGTTCTAGAATTGTTATAATTTAGTAATAGATACCAATCGATCTACCAATAACATTGTAAGTAGTTTCCTACTCCTCCATATTTTGTAATTGTATGTATTTAATTATTCTAACGCATGTTGTTATATATTTATATTGTAGCTAATTTTATGTTTGGAAATAACTTGTATAACTTACATAATTTTATTGTAACCGGTTTTTTTCACTGTGGGGCATGATTATGAGAACAATACAGTCTCGAAACGTGGCCAAAACACGTTTTTATTTATTGACTGAACCTCAAGAACCTTACTAAACATCTAATAATAACAGTCAAGAATTAGGTTCTTGAGGTTCAGTCAATAAATAAAAAGCACTTATTTTGGTGACGTTTCGAGACTATATTGTTCTCATAATCATGCCCTACAGTGAAAAAAACAGGTCACAATAAAATTATATAAATTATACAAGTTATTTCGAAAATAAAATTAGGTACAGTGCAAGTGTTATTTTAGTATATCGGAACGATATCTTAAACGAAGAGTGAATCGACATAAATACTACGTCTATAAATAAAAACCCGAACTAACCTGACCAAACAGCTCTCACCACACATTACAGGCAATTCTTTTAAATTTGATTCCCCCAAAATTATTCACCATGAACAAAATAATTTTAAAAGAAATATTAAAGAAATGATAACCATAGAAAAATTTAAAAATCGCGCCATAAACAAAAAATCAGATGTTCTAAATCTCAACACCTGTTATTCCAATTTAATACATTCAGACCAATAATATACATTAACTGTAATATACATCTTACAAATCATTTATCGGTTTATAAGTACATTACACCTAAATACGGAAATCCTTTTTATACCTGTATTCTTGGGAGATCCCCCATAGACCTTGTAACTGTTTTTCAAAATTTCCTCAGGTCAGTTGTGTACTAGAAATCTTAGAATTTAGTTAGTCGATACCATATCCACCAGTTACATTGTAAGTTGTTTCATACTCCTCTATATACTGTAATTATACATATTTTTTTTGTTCTAACACATGTTGTTATATACTTCTACTGTAGCTAACTTTATGTTTTCAAATAACTTGTATAACTTATATAATTTTATTGTAACCTGTTTTTTCACTGTAGGGCATGATTGTGAGAACAATATAGTCAATGAACAAAAAATCAGACGTTCTAAATCTTAACACCTGTTATTCCAACGTAATACATTCAGACCAATAATATACATTTACGTTTATGCACATCATATAAATCATTCTTCCATCTATTAGTATATTGCACTGAAATATTTTTGTACCTGCATCTTGGGAATACCACCCAGTCCTTTCAACTTAATTTTTCTTAGTGGATTTCCCCACAACCTTTGTAACTGTCTGTTTAAAATTACCCTAGGTTAGTTGTGTACTAGAATTGTTAGTCTATTCCATATCCACTAGTAACATTGTAAGTAGCTTATTATATATATATAATCTCTGCATAAAGTGTAATTGAAAAAGTTACATTTTTATGATAAAAGAAATTCTAATTATATTTTGATGTTTCGAAATTCATACTGTTGATTCGCACCCTTATGTTTAATATATAACTAAAAACTTTAATTATATAAACATATTGTTTCCTTTATTAAAATTAATCTGCAAGTCATATTAAAAATGCAATGTAATATACTGGCTGAAAACATATAGTAAAAGAATTTGTAGAGGGGTATACCACAACCACGCAACCTAAATACCTTAAAAAACATTTGCAAACTAAATAATTAAATAAAAAATGTAAGTTATTTAAAAGGGTTTGCCGGAGTAAATGTTATTATATTCTTGACTACAGAAAATTCCATCCCAAACCACACTTCAAGCTCTTGGCTTTTCTGACTGCTTAGAGTAAACTCTTCTAACCCTAAATTTGATCAATTTTACCAATCAATACTATTTTTTAAAAATAGATAATATCAATAACAAGGCTTAGCAAGTAAAGAAGGTCTATGTCGAGACTAATTCCCTACATTCTAACCCACCCAATCAAGTATATAAATAATATACATAACCTATCCTATTCAAATATATAATACACATATAAACAGTGTTATATATTGCTTTTACATTTTCTATTTTTATTGAATCAATAAAAAAGAAGCGTGAACAATATTTTACCAGTCAGGTCATATCTACATAATCAGACACAACAAAATCTAAAATTTCCCCATAGAATTTTTTGACTATTCGTAGTTGAAATTCGCTTTTTCATCGACCCGAAATAGATTAGTACGATAACACACTGTAACTAACAATACAAATTAACACAATGAAATCTGGCGCATCAGCAAATTTATGGTAGTTTTAATGAATAATTTTACAACATTTAATTAAAATTAGGCACTTAGATCCTTCATTTTTTAAAATTTTAGTTCAAACAATTTCATTCGGGTAGATTGTAAAAAAAAAAAAAAAAAAAAAAAAAAAAAAAAAATATATAAAGCAATTTATAGATTCTACGCAAGTGAAAACTGTCGGTTCAACTATCTGTATTAATATGGTTGACTCATTGTAAAGTCTTGTTAATCCAATATATATATGTTGCTTACATATTGTTATGACTGTATCAAATAGTTATTACAAAATGGATAGTTAAGATCCTTCAGATAAACAGATGGAGTAAGGTGCTAAATATTATTTCGCATTTTACCTTAATGACTATCACTTAACCAGAGTACACCATCTCTCGTTATGGCTGCTGATAGTCCTCAATGGGCTATAGAAGTGAAGAAAGCTCCTGAACTTCTAATGATGGTTCCGCTTGCTGAGATTTTCTTTACTTCTCATATACCTTAGGATTTGACGTCGCTAATATTTTGCTGAGCGTACCTCTGAGAATTGTTCCGTATCAGCCAGTTTGTCTGGTTCTTCATAGAATGGAATCTCATTTTCACCTATTTTTATAGCATACCGAACGGATTTTTTTTATTATTATGGTTTTCCTAGTACAGTGGCATGTTTCTTGGCAGTAGCTAACTTCGCAATAATTAGGGCGAAAAGAACGTCGTCCTTAAGGCCATCCTAAATATTATTATACTTAGTGAGACATTATTCTTACCTGAGTGAGGGCCTCGAAATTCGGAGGAAATATTTTAACAGATTCTACGCAAGTGAAAACTGTCGGTTCAACTATCTGTATTAATATGGTTGGCTCATTGTAAAGTCTTGTTAATCCAATAGATTTAGAATGTTATGTTTGAATTATGAATATTCTAAAAGATGCAGAGGTTATATGTAAAATTAATTACGGTTATAAATATAATAATATTTAATTTCAAACTCGTATTATTTGACTTTCATTTTTTTTTTTTTTTTTTTTTTTTTTTTTTTTTTTTTTTTTTTTTTACAATCTACCCGAATGAAATTGTTTGAACTAAAATTTTAAAAATGAAGGATCTAAGTGCCTAATTTTAATTAAATGTTGTAAAATTATTCATTAAAACTACCATAAATTTGCTGATGCGCCAGATTTCATTGTGTTAATTTGTATTGTTAGTTACAGTGTGTTATCGTACTAATCTATTTCGGGTCGATGAAAAAGCGAATTTCAACTACGAATAGTCAAAAAATTCTATGGGGAATTTTTAGATTTTGTTGTGTCTGATCATGAATGTAGGAATTGGTTCGAATGACCTTTTTTACTTTCGACATAGACCTAGAAGAGTTTTTTCAGAAAAGCCAAAGCTTGAAGTGTGGTTTGGGATGGAATTTTCCTGTAGTCAAGAATATAATAACATTTACTCCGGCAAACCCTTTTAAATAACTTACATTTTTTATTTAATTATTTAGTTTGCAAATATTTTTGTAGGTATTTAGGTTGCGTGGTTGTGGTATACCCCTCTACAAATTCTTTTACTATATGTTTTCAGCCATATTACATTGCATTTTTAATATGACTCGCAGATTAATTTTAATAAAGGAAACAATATGTTTATATAATTAAAGTTTTTAGTTATATTTTAAACATAAGGGTGCGAATCAACAGTATAAATTTCGAAACATCAAAATATAATTAGAATTTCTTTTATCATAAAAATGTAACTTTTTCAATTACACTTTATGCAGAGGGAGATATGGTTCTTGATCCAAAGTTATTTTGGCATAATTCCTAATTTATTTATTTAACTTGCTGCTACATGTTTCTATAGTTTAGTCCCATTTTCAGGTTTCTCATTTGTGGTGGTTTATGCACATTGTCCACTGTCATAATATAGGTCCATATTAACGTTTAGTCTACCGATAAATTTTAATAGACTAAGTTTTAGTGTTTTTTTTTTTTCATTTTAAAAAATTTGATTTTTCCCATTCTATCGCTCTTCGCCCATTCTCTATTATACCTTCGCAACGGAATGGGCTAAAATTTCTGTTGGGATACCGTTTTACAGAAGGCGAACCAGACCTCTTTTCGGCGTCTTTAGAATTTAGCTTTAGTTTCAATTTGAAAAAAAAAAAACTCATATTTTGGAGAGGTGATTTCCGACTTTTTATTCAAATATTTAAAATGTAATAGTATATTCCTATAAGCGAAGTGTAGTTGGGTTCATCTTGTTTACAACGGTATGTCTATCACATGCTCGTTGTATCAAAGACTTATAAGGAAAAGAGAGTATTCTAAGGTCTGCGCAGTGCGCATGTTCCAAGTTTCAAGTCTTTAGCTCATCGGAAAGATAGCAAACAGATCTTAATCTAGAGAGTAACTCTGAATATATGGGTATAGGGTACGGTAGGGTTCGTGTTAAGTTAACACTTCAAAAAATATTGTTTTTTTTTAGATTATTATTGCCAACAGTTAGGTTTTCAGCTATCAGCTCTGTACTTTTTAAGAATACTGACCTTACAATGGATTTTTAAGTTAATACATTTTTTTTCCTTAGCAGGAGGAAGGTACACCAGCCTCTTGTTCTTAAAGCTTGTGTAAAATAATGCTAGGCTTTGTAAATATTTCAATATACTCTTTTCCCAATGTATTTAATTTTTTTTTTTAATCTGTTTATTGAAATTTACGACTGTATACAATATATATAAAATACAATAAGTAAGTGTGATGGAAATTATGAGATTGTCGTGTCAATTTTTTTAAAGCAACTACCCAATGGTAACACTTATAAATGTTCTATATAATAAAGTACTATGTTAGCAAGTCCCGAAGCCATCTTCTTTTAAGACGCCTCGGAGAGTATCTTTAATTTTAACATGAAATCTTCTATACTTTTATAATTATTCTTTTTCGAACAAATGAATCACTGGCTCACCTCTTTAAATTACATCCAGGATGGATTTTAAATGGAGATGAAGTTTTTTTTTTAATTTTTTATCTGTTATAAAATAATGTCTAGCCTAAATGTGCTATCTAAAGTGAGTGCAATCATTATATTATTTTTAATGATCATTAATCTTATATAAGGAATAATCTAATTAATTTCGATTAATTTAATATAAAAATGTTAAATATTAATTAATTATCGAATATATTAAAATATTAACCGATCATTAACACTGGTTTCAGCCCAATTTTTATCGTCGTCTTAGGTTGGTAAGGTGGGTGACATTTCTAGTTAACTAACAGTCTTATTCTAACAGAAGTCGTAAAAGAATAATTTATTTTATTAGTCCACTTGAAACGATTCAAAACTTGGTGGTTTTATTTTCACAAAAATGGAAACAGTGACAGACCTTAGACAAGAGAGTACTTGAACGCCCAACATCTACTAAAACTGTGGCCATTGCCCACTTGTCCGTTCTGGGGGCGCTCAACTCTCCTTCCCCACTCCTCACGTCTATTTGAGGAAGCTTCACTCCCACCAATTTCTGTACCGGTAATTTTGTCAACCCCATGTTTTAACAAATATAGCAGTGCAAAATCACGTATTATACAGTTTTTATTTATTTGTGCATACATTTCTCTTAATCGGTTTTTGTTGTGAAAGATGGTAACTTCGAGTCCTATGACTAGTCAGTAAACAATGTAATTGTCTTGAAGTTGTGTTTATGTGCTTACTTTTGTTAGAAAAAATAATCTCTAGAAGCTTTACGTCGTATTATAAATCACAGTTCGTTAACGTTTTCACCAGAAAAGGATTTTCTTACTTTCTTCTATCACAATATGTTATGCAATATTCATTTCGACTATTAGTTAAAAATATAAATCTAGTAAGTTCAAATATATACATATACCCATTATATATATATATTGAATTTTTTTTGTTGACTCTACCTTATTTTTGCGGCGTTTCGAGACTATGTTGTTCTCATAATCATGCCCTAGTGAAAAAAACAGGCTACAATAAAATTTTATGTGACACAGGTTTTTTCAAAATATAAACTTAGCTACAATATGTATAAACATCCGTTAGAATATTTAACTACTTATAAATACAAAAAATGGATATGAAACTACTTACAATATTACTAGTGGATATAATACTGGTATCTACCACTAAACTATGAAATTAGTAGTACCTAACTGAACTGGGGAAATTTCTTGAAAAAAAAAATAAGGAATGAGAGGTTAATGTGCGTATTTCCAAACTAGTTGAATTCCGAGGTGCAGGTTGACGGGATTTCCTTATTTTTTTATAATATATAAATGGATAAATGATACGGATGATGTATATTAATATAAATATATATTATCAGTCTGAATGTATTAAATTGGAATAACATGCGATGAGATTTAGGACGTCTTACTTTTTGTTTATTGCGTGATTTTCTAATTGTTCTATGGTTATCATATCTTTAATGTTTTGTTTTTGGTGAATAATTTTGGGGTAATCAGATTTAAATGATTGTTTTCTTTGTTTTAAACCCGAATGAAATTATAAACCAAAGCATCAAATGTCCTAAATCTGAATCTAATCTAAATGTTATTATATATATATATATATATATATATATATATATATATATATATATATATATATATATATATATATCGTGTATATAGGTAATCTATTGTCGTGATGGGTTGCTTAATAAAAAATGTAAACATAAATTTATTTTCACAAATTAAAAAAATCGGTAAAAATCTCAACATTTATAGAAAATGTTAGGCCTAAATACAAAAATAATGAAAAGAAATATTTTGAACTATGTAAAAAAAACTGTTATAGGAAAATTTAGTAAAAATGTTATTAAACAATGAATATATCACTACTTACATATATAATTATTAGTAGTGTTGTTTGTTCACGGATGTCTACCAGTCAAAGCACTTACGTAATGTCCAAGTAATAACAGTAATATGAAGCCCACATATTGCATTCACGGAGTTTAAGAGAGTAACCTCACTCACTGATCAGCAGATCTTAGCACTAAAGCAAAGAGATTATATGCCTGACATGGATGACGTTTTTAGTCAAACTTGCTCAGCGATTGTATGATAGATACCTGGGGATACCCGCGAGCAGCAAACAGTGACAGACTCCCATCGATTACCGGTCCTTTTGGGACCTATTTGTGATGGTACATCGATTAGCTGTGCCGACCTATATGTACGCTCGAATATTCCTTTTCCGAAGCAGTGGCAAATCGGTCTAGATCCATGTTTTACGGTTTCTCTTGGTCAGCAGGCAAACTAGTGCCTACATTTCTTTTCTCAAAAGAAAGACCATTTCCTGGCCATCATAAAAACCACAGTGTGAATTCTCTGATGGGCTCATGAACTTTACTCAGTGGTTGGTTCATGAGTCCAAAAGAGGTTTTGGTGTAATACAATTTCAGTTACCTCTTTTCTTTACTTATAAGATCAGGGGAAGGCGCGATGGGATACATGTTAATATATATAATTACAAACAATTATTTTTTGAAAAGTATTTTATCTATGGATATTTATGATTCCAACTATAAATTTTCATAAGGACCCTAATAAGTATAAAATGTCAATTTTATTATTCCATTTCCTATTGATATATTTTTTTTTATGTCCTAAGTGATACCTTTAGGTCTGAAATGTTTGCCTAGGCTATCTAAAGGAAAGGATATACTGAACAGACCTCGATAGACCACGGATTGCCAAAAAATAAATAAAAATAACAGCAGCTTTATAAGAGAAGAAAATACCAACAGTAGGAACCTACTCTAGTTTAGATTACATTTCGGGGCAATCGCCAAAACAAACATAGCCTCGTCCCGCCACAGCCTTCTCCCTCCCCCGTCTTCTTTCCCCACTAATTGTTTTATTTTCTTCTTTTCCTTTATCTACCTCTTTATGGTGTATTTTTTTTATGATTACACTTTAATGGAATGTTTATTTTATCTTTCTTTCTTGATTAAGTAAACATAGTGAAAATAAATAGTTATTTTTTCTTTCCAAAATATAAAAAACAACACAAAAAAACTTAATCTTTTTATTTAGCACTAAAGCTATTATGATGGGTCAACTCACCCTTTTCTGACTTTTTGTCAGATTTGTTAAACAACATTCACTACTTTGATTTTTGACTTGACTACTTATATTAAATAATATACCTGAAGTGTTTTTTCAATATCCATTTCTCTCTTATTATTATATACCGAGAAATTGTAGTATAAATATGTGTACGCGAAATGTAGGTAAGTTTAGATTTAAAGACTACAATTTCAATCCTTAATTTAGGAGTTACCTTTAATTTGATCTAGAGAGAGATATGCTTTATGATTATAAGAACATATTCCTATCTAACTTCATTTGGTTTCTATACACACGGCGTTCTTATCTGTCTAATTAAAGATATCCATGTTCTAATTAAGAATCAGATAACCATAATTAATGTGGTTTTCTAACTGCTAGCACTTTCTTAAAGAATAGAACAATATTTTTGAAATCTCTTCCGACTAGTGATTTTTTTTATTTTTATAATTTTATTTTTTAAGCCAAATTTCCTGTTAACTTTTAGTATATAATGATAACCAAAGAATATTGATGGAATAATGCGTCTAGTTGAGTGTAGAAAACACTGCTCGACCTTGATGGGAAAATGTTTAGTTAAATATTTTGATGTTATACTAGTAAAAATCTTCATTATAAATATAAAGTAAATATCTTCACCCGTCAGACCTCCTGGATGATCATGTGACAAATTTCTTTCTCCCCTCCTCAGATACGTGCGAATCCCGTCCGTTATCCTAATTTTTTTTTTTTTTGAAATAGTATTAACAGAACGTTGAAAAAGTGTTAATTTTCCAAATAACCTTTTTTTTTTATTAGTAGTTGACTCGCCCTTGATGCTAATTTTTAGTAGTTGACAAGGTACTAGTTTTCCAGGTACTCTGTTGCTTCTTGCTTCCGCTGCGACAGAAATTTCCCTTTTGACGTCATCAAGGTCCTCCATTTGCTTGAGGCTCATAATTGAGTTTTTTTTTTTGGTACTATTTTAAAACTGAAAAAAGAGGGAGCTAATTTCGTGTTGGGCTAGTAGTTGTTGATAGATGCTTCATTAGTAGTTGACGCCCCACCCCCTTTCAACTACTGAATTTTGAGCTCTAAATTAGCCATATCTTGTTCATTCCTCTACTAAGTGATTTTTTTTTTTTTTTTTTTTTTTAATAATTTTATTTTTTAAGCCAGATTTCCTGTTATCTTTTTGTATATAATGTTAACCAAAGAATATTGATGAAATAATGCGTCTATTTGAGTGTAGAAAACACTGATTGACCTTGATGGGAAAATGTTTAGTTAAATATTTTAATGTTATACTAGTAAAAATCCCATGACGTAGAAGTGTTGAGTTTTTTTTCCAGATTATTTTATTTAATGTATTCCTATACCCAATAACTTTTTCTGTCAATTTTTCTTATTTGGTTTTTCTAGTAGAATTATTTTAAATGTTGTGATGACCTCAACTACTTTCGTTTCAGGAGAGTGCCAGATACGGCCATCTTGTAGTTTGTCCATGTTCCGTCAATATACAGGCGTGATGAATGATTTTTTTGAAAGATACCTCTTTATTCCTGAGCTTTTATATTAAGATCCTAATAGTTTTCTTTTCTAGGGATATCTTCATACATCTATATTGAGTGGCTCCTCTTCATTACTATATTATTCAATATTCGATCCATATTGCAGTGCACGGTGAATTAAAAAATTGAGATTAACTCAAGCATAGAAAACTAAACAAAATAAATACAATATTACTTTTAAAATTTTATTAAATTCTTATTGCAATGTCTTGATCTGAGACCCCAAACTTATCTGCTAGAGAATTCGTGAGGGATGGTTAAGATTTTTAAAGTAAAGATAAGTAAAAATTATTTTGTATTTTTTGTTATGAACTTTTATTATCCATAAGTGCCTCAGTTTTCTCCGAAAATAATCCAAGGTTTCTTGCATTATTTTCTTCCAATCCTTTATCTCATTTAATGTATACAGAATTGAATAATTTTAAAGTCTTTTGCTTTTGCAATAGAGAATGGCATTATATAATATTTTTGTAAAGTACTTTACAATGGTACAATAAGATATTATTCATGATATTTTTTTTAATTATTTATTTTTATTTTATTTTTTTGTATTTACAATATGGGGAATTCTAGAAAGCTTCAGTGCAATTGGTTCATTCAACTTTCTGTTGTTAATGAAAATCTGATATCAAGGTTAAAAATCTTTTTCATTCAAGGTTTATTTCATTAAACAATTTATTTTTTTAATTTATTTTTTTTTTAATGTATAAAGCTCTGAATTTAGTTTATGTGAAGTATTTTGTATGGATTTCTAAGGTTAGAAATCAGTGACTGTCATTCTTAGTAGATTACATATTTCTAATGTTAAATTCATCAATTAAATTAAAAAAAAATTAAATAATTAATATGCAGTGAAATGGAAAAAAAAGTTAGGGGGAAATTTGATGTTTTGAATATTAATCAATGGTGGAATTTACTGCATTGTTTACATAGGGTAAGTGCACTAATAGTTGACACTTTCAGAAGATATCACATGTTTTTAGCAATATTTCCTCGGTTGATCATGTGACAAATTTCTTTCTCCCCTCCTCAGATACGTGCGAATCCCATCCGTTATCCTAATTTTTAAATTTGAAATAGTATTAATAGAACGTTAAAAAAGTGTTAATTTTCCAAATCACCTTTTTGCATTAGTAGTTGACACGCCCTAGATGCCAATTTTTAGTAGTTGACAAGGTACTAGTTTTCCAGGGACTCTGTTGCTTCTTGCTTCCGTTGCAACAGAAATTTCCCTTTTGACGTCCTCAAGGGCCTTCTCCATTTGTCTGAGGCTCATACTCGAGTTGTTTTTTTTGTTGATGCTATTTTAAAACTGAAAAAAAGATGTAGACAATTTCGTGTTGGGCTAGTAGTTAATGCTGCATTTGTATTTGACACCACACCCCCTTTCAAATACTGAATTTTGTCAGCTTAATCTGGTTCATTCCTCTACTTCTAATTTTTCCTTTGCAGAGAACGCACCTTCAATAAAGAAGGCGAGAAATGAGAATAACATTTGATAGAGAAAAAACAGAATATTTACCAGAGCATCCTTAGCCGATTGCATAAGGATGGAGCCGTTTAGTCAAGTGAACTGAAGTTGTGACAACAAATTTGGTGTTGAAAACAGTTTTCCCGCCCAGGAAGTCATGGCTGTCACTCTTTGCATACAGAAATAACTAAACTACCCGCCAAAATTTAAAACGAAACGAAAGTGCAAACAGAAACCTTATTAGAAGAGATTTATTATCAAACTGTCCACTACCAGTGCACTGTCAACTACTAGTGCTCTTACCTTAAACAAGTCTTTCATGGCAAAACTGAAAAACTCTTTGAACTGGCCCACTCTCTATATGGCAATTGTAATGTGAGAATTTATAACATATCATATCATCAGTTTGTCTCTAAATAAATAATGCAAATTACAATAAATGGTTAATACTACATGTCAAAATTTTTTAATAAACAATATTTTATATAATCCAAATTACATTCAGTACCTAGTAACTGATGTATGACGAATGAATAATTTTTTTTAAGCTTTTGCTTTTACGATAGAAAATGGCATAACATGATAATTATATTATACTTTTATATAGTATTTTGCTAAAGTACAATAGTACAATAGTGCATTAATCAGGTTTATTTCATTTGCAATATGAGAAAAAAATAAATATGTTTTTTTCAATAAGGCAAATAATAAAAATTGTATAAATAAAACCAAAATTATGTTATTCATGGGGTTACTATTCATGACATGTATTACTATTCACTCATTCATACGTTTTTTTTTATGTTTGTTTTTTCTCCCTTTTTCCCCTTACTTTAATTTTAAATTATAGTATTGATTATACTAACAATTTTAGCAATTGTTCACCATTATGTTTATTTTATTTTTGTTAGTTTTGTATCAGTACCTGTGCGTCTCAATTTGTTTTCCTACGTATAAATTTATATATGTAATTGTGTTACGTTTTATAAATATCGAATGGCCTTAACTGCACCCTGACGTAAGGAATGAGTTACCAGAGTTTAATTTCTCAATAGTGTCAATATTTAGAATATTTATTGTATTTAATCACGCTGTAATTTAAAGTACCTAAGCATTCGTCAATGTTACAGTTTGGCGAAAAATAAATATTGACTATAATTATGTGATTGTTGTTTAAATAAAAAGCTGATATAATATAATGCTGATTTTGTTCTAGTAAAATAATATTGTTTGTAATATTTTTAATAATAAGTGTAATTATACCTCTACCACCCCCACCAGTACGTTTAGTTTTTATGGCCTTTACTTGAAAATGGAATGAAATCTGTTAGCCACTTGTGAATTACATAATTATCATTTTCTAACCATGTTTCGACTGGACATATTGCTAAAGTATTAAGAGAAATATCAACTTCGTGGTGGATGATAATAAAAATATTTAAATACCTATTAATATTTCAGAATATTGATACAAATATGTTTCTTATAGAATCAGATAGAAATCTATGATTTCCTCCCGCTATTTGAATCAGATCCAGTACCACTGTATGCCTGTGATTAAAATTATTTTGACGGTCCAAGAGCCTTTGATAATCATCAAGTCCAGAGTCTTTTTCGGAAGGATAATGGATGAGTGAAATAGTTCTCGGCCGGAACACGAACTCTTTCAATTTTTTTCCATGTCTTTCTTCTTTTCTGTGACTGATTTTTTCGTCTTCTTGGTCAGTTGTAGGTGAATTTTCCAGCGTGTTCTCTATCTCCTTTAGACGATAGAGACTGCCTCGAACTTTAAAAAACTCTTGTCCACAACCATTAGTCTATTCATGCAAGCAAATATCCTTCTTAATTCATCCCAATATTCCGGTGACCTGTCATGGATAATTCTGTAATTATTTTTTGCTTGGTCCTCTCTTTTTTTCATTAATGTCTGTTTTACACTTTAATTATTGAAGGAAACCAAAATTGGTGTTGGTTCTCGACCTTTGCCAATACTAAAACAATTATTTATGGTGTATAAGGTAATTCCAGATTTACTTCATGGCATGCATTAACTACTTTTGAAGATCATTACTCGTTTTCCGTATAAGGCAGATTAAAAATTAAGAAGTTGTTTTTTTCTTTTTTCTCTCTTTAAGGACTTTATTTCATTTTGTAAAAAACTATTTTTTTTGATCTTGTTCCATTTGTTTGTCAAGAATTACGGTAATTTTGTTAATCGAGCTTTTTGATTCTGCGTTATTGCTGTTGATAACCTCCAACAGATCTTCGTTAGTGACTGTCATTGTAATTAAATAAAATAGAAATTGAAATAATAAAACAGGTAAACGAAAAAAAATTATATTGACGATATAACAATTACAGCTGATACGTATTAACCTGACCGTGAAGTATCTTGGCGGAGCAGCGGTGGAGGCTGACGAGATGTAGCTTGCCGATACTAAGAGATAAGGAATGACGACTTACTGCGAAATACTTCTCATTATCTCCTTCAAGTCTTGTCGTATCTCGATAAAAAATTGAATAAGCCGTCTTTTATAAGAACTGCACAAGCATATCAAAAATCACATTTATTAGTGCGTTATAACTTTACAAACACAAGAAAAGCGCAGAGCCGAACAAACACAGTACACGACTAAAACCAGACTCCCTGTTTGATGTATATATGTATATTTAAAATTGTCTTTTGTGGACTTTAGGTGTGATATTCACTTGTATAAACTAATACCATACAGAATTTTAGAACGTTTTTTCAAAATCATAAAATCCGAAAGCTTCTAGTCGTTACCTAGTTTTTTTATTCTCCTTTCTTTATCTAACTGAATTTTTAGTAAATCGTACTATATAAATAATAGTAATACTTTACAAAATCTCTGTTATGCAGAATGATCAAAACAAATAAAAAGTCAAACATGTATGGCATGCTTGGTCAAAATCTTTCTCTATTTCTAGAAATGTGACGCAGTAATGTGGTTTGCTTTTAAGTTTTATTAAATTAAATTAGTTCGGTAGAACTCAAAGGAATCTCGTTAATCCGAACATTGGGACTGGATTACTTACGTATAAATCTATTTAAAATATATTTTATTTGCTGTTGAATGATGAATAAATGAATAATATGCAAATATATAATTAATTAATTAGAAGATAAGCCCATAAAACAAAATAAAAGTATTCTAATGGGCCCATAGTGCGTCAAATGCTGTTTTTTTTTTTTTAATTTAAATAATTTCTCCAGTGACTTTGTTCTCGAATTCATTTCATACATATGTACATAGTTGATACATTTAAAACAACCTTAATTTTAATTTTTGTATTTGTTTTTCCTATATCTTAATAATCCTATTTTTCCGAACTAATTATTGCTATGTGTTCGGATTAGCGAGATTCCATTATAATACGATTCGGTCCATATTCAGTTAAACTGTGTGAATTAAATGTAAACTTGCGTAAAAAGAAATTTCTTTTGAGTATAATTCGTAATAAATGAAGCGTAATGTGGGTGTTTTCTTCTTTGAACCAGGACATCTTAATTCAAACTTATTTTTTTTCTCTTGTTTTATTTTATTACGAGGAAATTTGGTTTAAAACGATCCAGGAAGTAACCCATTTTTCGCTGGTGGGTGTATAAAGTGAGATTTAATGGACTTTAATCCCATTTCTTGCTTATTTTAAAATTTATTTGACCAAGTTCATGTACTTACTTTTTTATATACTTTTTCACCCCATTAAAAGAGAACAAATGAATACAAATTCATGGAACTAAATCAATTCCAGGGATAATAGTCTCGATTTTACCTCTGTTAGTCCCGTCCTCTTTGCTCTAGTTTGAGTACATAAGCACTTTAAGCTCAAATAAACAAACCCACACCTCTGTTAGTAACACTCTACGCCTTTGGGACGTGCAAGACAAAAAATAAGGTTGAATGTTTGATTTCTGAGGCTCCAATGACGGTGTAAATAGTCCTTGCTCTTTTGTGGATATTTTTTATTTGTTGATATAAAAACTGAAATGCATACAAGGGAAAGCAACCACCATATTTTAAACGATTTTATATTATAACACTTATTTATTTATTATTAATATTTAGAATTTATTTTATTAGATTTTCAAGGTAAGGTTTAAAACCCAATGATAATGAAGATAGACTTTAATTTTGCCGTTTATTTTATATGCATATGACTTTGAAGAATACCAGTTTTTATGTTTATTTATATGGAGAGATAAGTGTTTTTACAGAAAACATTTCTTCCTATCTATGTGGGGTATTGTTGGTTTATTCATTTTTTATAGTTTTATAATAGTTTAGTGAGCATTTTTAGTTAATTAGGATATAGATTTCATTTTTATTATTAAATTAGTACGATTATTAGGATTTACTTTTCTTAGCTTTTAAATGTTATGGATTAAGCATGAAGTAACTATTTTGTTTATAATCCAAAAAAAAAGAAAAGAAATGGTATACAAAAATGATTATTAATTGAGTATCATACGAAGATATGTTGAAGACGTTGACGCACGCACGCGCGCCCTCACCGACACACACGCTCCCACTCTCTCAAAGAACAGCTTGATCTTCAACTTATCTAGGAAAATTACAATTTCTTCGTTTTGTTTAAAAAACATATTTTCACTAAGCGATTATCGTAATGTTTTATTTACCCTATTACCTGATTTGTATGCCAAAACACCATATTTTCCCGGTTTGAAAAGGGAATGACTATCAATTCGACAGCAGAGGATCTTTAATTAGTTCATATTAATCAAAAGTTTTTTTTTAATATTTGCTGTTTTGTGGATAGATTTTTTCTAAAGAGTTTTTTGGATATTGAAACTTCCCTAATTAAGGCAAAGTTCAAGCTGTTCTTTAGGTCCCAATGTTGTAATATTCATGATTATATTTATTCTGCTCTTATATAAAATTTAATGCTAAATCCGAAAATGTGGTAAAAATTTGAAAAAATGTTTAAAGAAGTTGGAGATATTAAAGTTTTTTTGGCAAAATACTTTGTTTCCTCAAAAAAGTCTTTGAATTAACGTTATCTGCAATGGATTGTAATATGAAGTAATGTTTGCTACATTTTTCTTTCATTTTTGATCAAGCTTCACCCAGTTTTTTTGACTAAAAGGGATTCATTTACCCTGTAAATGTGTTTATATATCTTGATATATTGGTAAGTTTTAGGAAAACCGTCAACAAAAAGACAATAATAACGCAATTTTCAAGGTATTGCCGTTGGTTTGGCAGCCAAGGATCAATGTCGAAAAAAAGAAAAGAAAAGAAGTTCCACAAAAAGCCATAATATTCTATATATTCTTCCTGAACTAACCGTGAAGTTAGTATTGACATTTTACACTGTTTGTAGAATACCTCACATAATACAACCACTATACAATATGAGCCACCTACTATGTCGTGGTTAATTCATTTACAAATTGAAGTAAAGATTCTTTACTTAAGTAAAAATTACACATTTTTTGTTGGATAATTGAGAAATTCCTTTGCTTCTTTAAAATAACTCGGAATCAAAATGCAAAACTCCTGCTTATAAGCCTATTAGGGATTGATCAGATAGAAATTGTGTTCACTATTTTTGGATCTCTTAACAATTTTTAATAAATACAAGAAAGCAAGTCAAACTTAGTAACTGTAGTAACCCTGCAGAAGAGGCGTTTATTTTAAATTTTGCATACACCTATGCAATGAGCTTATTACATGCATATAATGTTCTACTAACTGACTTTTTTTTCTATTAGTTTTTTTTTTTTTTTTAAGTATCAATAACTTTCAAATAAAAGTAAAAATAACAAAAACTGAAATAAATGAATTAAATGGGGGGGGGGAATGAGAATAAGTAAAAAACCATTCGAGTGTCAATAGGTTGAAACAATATTAAAGCTTCACAGTTTTTCAGTTAGTGTTTCTGTGTTTTAATAATATTACTGTATTCCAGAAGTTGCTTTTTATACTTCTGGTATAAAAGCTTCCTGTTGGAGAAGCCGTGTACCCCTTTCCATTAGAGAAGCCCTAACTAATTTGGGTGTCTCGTTTTTATCGATATACACGTATCTACGTATATATCGAAGTCGTAACACGGCTAAATTAACCAAAAATAAATTTTGATGAATATATAAAATAACTGAGCTTCCGTTATTTATAGATAGATGTGAATATATGTATATATTTCCTTGAATTTTGCTGTTAGGTTTTAATAAGATTCTTGAGGTTAAGTCAATTAAATAACAGCTTGTTTTGAAGACGTTTCGAAACTATATTGCTCTCATAGATATGCCCTGCTGTAAAAACATGTTACAAAAAAGTTATGTAAGTTACACAGGCTATTTAGGAAATAAATCTAGCAATTTCATTGTAACAGTTGTTATCTTTTAGTAGTTATATATTCTATGCATGCATTTATATATTTATATTGTTACTAGTTTTTTTTTGTTTTTTTTTAAATAGCCTTTGTAAAGTATATAATTTTATTGTAACGTATTTTTTCACGGTTTATTGAACTACATAGTCTCGAAACTGAACCTCAAAAACCATAATTATTAGTTATATAGTACAGTACTACTATTGTATTTTATAGTTAAATTAACATAAACATGATCTTTATCTACGAAATATGGACAATTTACTACATAATTACATCAACATTTGATTTTAAATGAACAAACTGCTTGTAAAATACTTATTTTCTTTTATAACATTTTACTATTTTGTTTAATTTTTTATGATATCGCAAGATCGGGATCAATGCATCTGTCTCTTTGAAAATTAAACACATTCAAAAAACGGCAATTTTTGATTTTGATTCAGTTTAGTAAAGATAACTCATTAATAGTGACATATCTGTTCTCAAGATTGCTTTCCTTCAGTAATTAGTTTAAGTTTACCAAAATATGCAAATTGTCCAAATTCAAATTTTTCCGCATCAATACTTCATTTAAGCATTGGTCAATGAAGTGCTTATAAGCGTCATCAATAGAAAAGATATATGCGCGAATTATACGTATAGACATCTCTCGAATTCATTGTTCAATTATTTGTTGCTAAGACACGAAGAAGCATGATATGTTCTACTGGTTCAATGGAACAGTTAAACTCGATTTAAAAGTTTTTTATATCCTCTAGAGTTATAACATTACTGATTGAATGTTGAGGATATATCTCAAACTTTGTGATTTGCTACTTGCCTCCGACTCTCATTTGTTTCTTTATCTTTTCGATAATCCCTTCAGAACAAATGATGGATGAAGTTTTTGCATTCAGATATAAATCAGCCCTAAGCGAAAAGTGAACAGACAGAATAATCTGATGAGTCGCACTTTCGCTATCCAATCCAAATAGCTAATAGAATACACTCCAATGAAAATATGTCAAACCAAATTCATCCAAGTTAACAGATCGTGGCGAACCGCTTTTAATTGCGTTTATAAGAATTTGGCTGATATTCTTCCAAATACATTTATCATCGATCCAAAAAATCCTGATATAAATTTTCTATTCGGTATGTTTAATAAGATCTGATTCAACACATTAACATCACAAATTCCTCTTAAATACTCATCCTTTAAAACTGAGCTGATGCCGTTATAATTAAAGATTCCTGTTACTATTTGTTTCGTGTTAAAATATCTCAAATTATCTGCATACGAGTCATCTTCGTAATTTAGAACCCCACCTTACTAATCACAAACACCCTCTTTATATTTCGGCTGACCATCATTTTATCTAAAGCTTGTCCCTGGGTAATCTCTATATATAAAGCAAACTTGAATGTATGTTTCAAATGCCTTTATTTGCACGTCATCAGCCATCTTTTCAACTGAGAATAAACAAGGAGACAAACCAATAGTTTCAACCAACACGGGCACCCCCACAAGCATCTCCCTATTACCACTCAACGGACGGAGACCAATACTAGGATCGACCGCCATTTTCCTACGCAACCAGTGGCAAGCGAACAGTGATATTCTGTAATTGACATAATATATATATATATATATATATATATATATATATATATATATATATCATATGTTATAAACATGGCGGCAAGTGTACAACAATTAGAAAATGCCTTACAAGTTTTAAATGAAATAGCTGAGTTTAAAGTACTAAGGGAAAGATCTATCTATCTTTTCTTAACTGGACAACATTCAGAATGTTGTCAATAATTTAATGAATGTTTAAGTGAAACACTTTTTTGCGTAACAAAAAATGCTGATTTGATTTTACCATTAGATTGTGAAAGGAAATGTATTTGTACTATACTATGCAATTCATAAAAGTAATTTATCCTTTGGACTTACGTATACTATATACTCGCTGGAAGTGGTCAACTAACTGAACTCTTAGGAGACCATATTTTTTTATATAATTTCCCGGTAACATGTAAATGAGCTGTTGATCGTATAACAGAAGTTTTCACGTCAATGCAAATAATGGAATTAACAAAAGCAGAAACAGCCTTACTTTTGTTTAAATATACAAAAAAATAATTCATCATCAAGGCAGGATTGCAAATTTCAAATTAAATTTTTTTTATATTTAACTCTGCGTTACTTTTCGAGTTTACACTCTTCATTTTGGTTCTATTTTTAATTCTTTATTTAATCCCTCATTGTAGGGCTGAATATTATGAAATTTGCTCTCTTCGGAGATCAAGGTTAATTCAAGACATTTATATTATAAATTATAGAGAAAAAAAGAAAATTAACGGTGTTGTTGCCCCTATCATGAATTAGTTTTGTGGATGAGAAACATTGAATATGTGGAAGGATTTGGCCTTAATTTTAGAACAATTGTATAACTTTGTACTAGAAAACTTTTGGATCTCTAATTATGCTTTTTAAACACGAATTAAATTCTAATTTAAACATAACACGCTCGGATTGTTTTAAATTACATATTAATATGAAAATTCCGTTGTTTCATAACTAAAAAAACCAGAACTATCTGTTCATGAAATAATTTTAGATAAAATTCAAAATAATAACAAAAATGCAATAACTAAACTTTATTATTAACCTTATTCTATTCGTATCAAAGCAGCTTTTGTTATCTTGTTTTTCATGAAATAATAGTTTTTTCTTATTAAAGAAAATTTGTAATGAAGTGTTGCTGTCTTATCTTCAGAGACTTTTAGAACTTTTTATCGAAATAAATATAACTTCACTTATACTTTTTATTTCACATTATTTTTTTACAATATGTAACCTTCTTATTTTTAACATATGATTTTAATACATTATGACTTTAAATATCAATCGATATTTTTTTATATAATTATTAATGTGATTTGATACCCTACATTACTCCTCTCCCAGTAACATCAGTATGTTACGATATCAATTTTGACTTTGAGATTACATTGTCATGCCAAAAAAAAAAATAAAGAACACTGTCTAAATAAACACATTTTCTAAACTGCATAACCAATTTTACAAAACATAATTATACCTAACATACTCGTAATTTACATAACAATTATTTTCTCTTTCTAAAAAAAAAATAATCATACCATAATAAATTCAAAAAAATAAATAAAAATAAAATGTTAATAATCCACTTCACTCATGTTAATCACTAGAGGAACATTTCGCATTTGATCACTGCAGGTAACGCTGGGGAAACCTGACTCTTTTACCCGTTTTTGTTGTTACCTCATTCCTGGATGCTGAAAATGGAACATCCTGATTAGTCATTAAGGGCTGTGGCTTCATAGGCATTGTCAATAATCTTGGTTGTTGATCCGTCCTACATGTTGGGTCCTCAGGGTCCAAAATGTAAGCAGGCTTCAACCGATCTAATGAGATATTCACCTGTTTTCCTTTGATCTGAAGGGTGAAGTACTTTTCTTGCCTTGATATTATAAGGTAGGGTCCTTCATAAGCTGGCTCAAGGGGCTTCTTTATTCTATCTACTCTCACAAAAACATGGGTGCACACCCTGAGATCTTTATGTATAAACACACTTCTTGAATTTTTCTTTTCTGACTTAATTGGTTTGAGAGCATTCATCTGCTCTTGTAAACGGGAGAGAAAAGTGCCGTGTTCCATGCGAGATGTCTTCTCTTCAAAAAATTCACTTGGCAGTCGAAGAGCTTTTCCATATACCATGTGAGCAACTGAATGATTGCCATCATCTCGGAGAGCCGCACGTAAGCCAAGTAAGACTGTAGGTAAGGTTTCTGTCCACTTCGGAGAATTGTGAGCTTTAATAGCCGCTTTTAGAGTCCTATGTAAGCGTTCGACTTTGCCATTACATTGAGGATGGTATGGCGAACTTCTCTGCAGCTTTATACCACAAATGCTAGCCAGATTTTTAAATAACTGTGATTCAAATTGTCGGCCTTGATCAGTAATTACTTTAATAGGTGCACCAAATCTGCAAATCCAATATTTGTAGAATGCTTGAGCCACAGATTCAGCTGTTATGGTCCGCAATGGTATGACTTCCATCCACGATGTAAACCGATCAATCGCAGTGAGGCAGTATATCTTGTCGTCGGATGGCGGAAGAGGGCCGATTATATCCAAATGTATTATACTGAAACGATCGTCTGGTTCTTCATATTGTCCTATTGGTGTTTTTGTATGACGTATTACCTTGTTGCTCTGGCAACCAATACAGGCCTGAGTCCATTCTTTAATATCTTTCTTAATACCAGGCCATATAAATTTTTCTGTTACTTGTCGGACTGTAGACTTAATCCCTGCATGAGACAATGAGTGGATACTGTTGAAAACTTGTCGTCTGTATTGTTTAGGAATATATGGTCTAATTTTAGAAGTTGAAATGTCACACCAAAGAACTTGTCCATTCGGAAGAGGGTGTTGTTTCAACATTAAGGAAGAATCGGATTCCTGTAGCAGTTTAAGGTCTTGATCGCCTTTTTGACTAGCTGCAATTTTGTCATAATCTAAAACGGTCATGGCATCGAGTCTTGATAATGTGTCAGCCACACTATTGTCGTTTCCGCTGACGTGTCTGATCTTGGTTGAAAACTGAGATATATACTGTAGATGACGCTGCTGTCTTGGAGATGCTTTCTCATTTTTCTGTTGGAACGCAAAAATTAAGGGTTTGTGATCTGTATAAATAGTCATGTCACTTCCTTCGATCATATGTCTAAAGTGTTTTATAGATAGATAAATACTCAATAGCTCTCTATCATAAGTGCTATAATTTCTCTGAGCTGGGTTGAGCTTTTTTGAAAAAAAGGCTATAGGCTTCCAGCCTTGATTTTCAAACTGCTGTAGTACAGAGCCAATTGCGGAATCTGAAGCATCTGTAAATAATGCAATAGGAAGATTTGCATTTGGTATGGCAAGCAAAGCTGCGTCTGCTAGGTCTTTCTTACACTGTTCAAACTGTTTAACAGCTTCTTCTGACCAATCTATTTTTGTGCGATCGTTCTTCCTTGCTCCTTTTAAATATTCATTCAGTATAGCTTGAGTCTTACTTGCATCTTTAAGGTATGGCCTATAAAAATTTACCATTCCAAGAAATGCACGGAGTTTATGTACAGTCTCGGGAAGTTTTATGTCCATGATCGACTTAACTTTTTCTGGATCAGGTTTTGTACCTTGTGCTGTAATCTGATAGCCTAAGAATGTGATCTCAGCAACACCGAATATAGACTTAGACATGTTTACACGCAAGCCGAACCTGTGCAGCCTCTCTAGCACCGCCTTAAGGTGATCTCTATGTTCTTCTTCAGATTGTGAAGCTATCAACACATCGTCTAAAAAAGAAAAGCAGAAAGGTAAATCTTGAAGCACCTGATTGATAAATCTCTGAAATGTAGAAGGAGCGTTACGTAGTCCAAATGGCATGAAATTAAACTGAAACAAGCCAAACGGAGTTATTATTGACGTTTTCTCTTTATCTTCGTCTGCTATTGGTATATGGTAATAAGCTTGAATCAAATCGATTTTGGTAAAAATTCGCTTACCTTCGAGAACAGAACTCACATCGTCTATTCTAGGGATAGGGTAGCGATCAGGAACTGTTATGGCGTTTAATCGCCTATAATCTCCACATACGCGCCAGGTTCCATTTTTCTTGGCAACTAAATGTAACGGGCTGGCCCATTGTGACTTAGATGGTGATATAATACCTTCGTTGATCAGTATCTGAAATTCTTGTTTTGCAATCTTCATCGCCTCTGGTCCTAGCCTTCTAGATTTCGAGAATACTGGAGTGCTTTCCTTTGTGTTTATATAATGTCTGACTTCATGTTTCACAGGTGGTGGAAAAAATGACGGTTTTGTAATTTCCGGATACATAGACAATAGTTGGGAAAATTTATTATTGCTCTGCAAAGTGCTAACAGTATCTGCAACTGAAACTTCTGCAATTTCTCCGTTTACGGACATATTTGTATTAATATCTATTAGTTTTTTATTTTTAAGATCAATTAATAAGCCAAATTTATGGAGAAAGTCAGCGCCAAGTATACCTTTTGTTGTTTGAGCTATAACAAATGGCCATTGAAATTGTCGTTTAAGCCCAAGGTCAATATCGAGGAGTTGTGAACCGTATGTGCAAATTTCTGTTCCATTGGCTGCAAATAATTTAAAATTAGAACCTTTTTCTTTTCTATTGTTTTTGGCGGGAATGACTGACACATCAGCTCCACTATCCACCAAAAAAGTCTGTTTGCTGTTTCGATCAGTGATAAAAAGTCTGTATGTGCGACCAAAAGGAATTTCAGCAACAGTTGGGGTCGCTACATCTGCTACTGCTTGGAGTTTCCCTGATTTTCAGATTTTCTGTGGTCTGTTTCCCACTGACATGGAGCTTTACATTTATCTAATCGACATTTCGGCCCAAATCTAAAATGAAAATAACAATATTTTCCTCCCATCTTTATACCTACCTCGGCTTTGACTTCTACTTCGACTTCTGCGAGGTGCTATATTTATATCTCGAGACCTACCGATACGTTTAATCTCTTTATCCATAGCCTCTAACTTAGCAATCAATTGAGGAAACGAAAAAGAGTCTAGAGTGCTAGATTTTGGTTCACGAACCTCTTCCATCATATTTTGTGGCCGTATCTCCCAAATTCGGTCTCCAATATCCGCCAGTTTATCTAAATCCCCATCACTAATAGTTAAAATACTTCTGATTTGACTTGGAAGCTTATCAAGCCAGAGTGTTTTAATTAATTTATCGGAAACTTCCGATGTAGCTAACCCTTTCATTTTCCTCAGAAGCTGACTTGGTTTCATGTCACCAATGTCCAAGCCACTGATTAATTTGCGGATCTGACGATCTTCACTTTCTCTATAAATAGTTAATAACCTTTCCTTGGCTCTTGTATACTTGTCTTTTTCGTCCGATTTTACTAAGTCCCAAATATTTTCTACAGTTTTTAAATCCAACTGAGCCATTAAATAATTAAATTTTGTCTCTTCCCTAGTTACATTCGAAAGCTCAAACTGGGCCTCAGCTTGGCAAAACCATATTTCGGGCCTTTCCACCCAGAACGGGGGCAATTTTATAGCTACCCTGTCTAAATGTAAATTGGTTTTGTGCTCACCTTTTTCGCCATCATCACCATTTTTACTCCCGTCTTGTGGCATCGTGAACGTCGGGGTCACCAAATTGTTAACGTCGGGGTCACCAAATTGTTGCGATTTCAAAACCCACTGGGATATTCAAATCAAAGCAGCTCTTCTCAGGCGCTAGTGGCAATTCAGTGAACTCTTCCACGAAAGGAATATAAAAAGGGAACTGAATAATCTTTCCTTCTCTATCATGGATATACTTCACGAAGGTCATCTCAGCCAATAAAACTCGCAACTCATCATATGTTAATTCTTCAAAAGCAGCACATGGCACAAGATTAGAAGCGAGGATACCTCTTCTCCGACAGATTTCATATTCATCTTGTGATGTGGGCAATTTCAATCTCTTAATTTCGAATTGTAACCTATTCATTAGATAAAAGGCTTTAGGATTATCATTGAATACCCAAAAAGCGTCGCGCATAAATTTAGCATGAAAATCATCATATGAATCTGGAAATTGGTTAAATATTGATGTCTCTATCGATGCGAGGCGAGCAGGAGTTAATGAATATTCGAGCATCTGTTTAATAATTGAACTAGAATCTAGAAATTGGATTGCTTTGCAAAATAATTTCCTTTTTGAATATCCTTGCGCCCTATCTTTGCTTACTTGGCAAGCGAGAACGTCATAAATAGAGAAGAATTGTTGAAGTTCAGAACTAACTATACTTTCAATCTTTGGTTGATCAAAGATCGCCATCGGTGCTGTAAAATCATCTGGCATAAATTTTAATAAGCATAAAAGCGATTCTGTTGAAATATCTAAAACAACTGTCTCATCTACTGGACCAAGGTTTTCCGGAAGATTGAAAGTCGTACCACTCTCTATTGCTGTTGCAAGAAAAAAAAGCAATTTCTTTCTATTCGTATTTAATTGAAACCCGTTTTCATAAAACTTATTAATATATCTGTTCAATTTTAGAAGGTAAACTCTATAGGGTGATTCATAATGAGCAAAAAGAGAACTTAACTGTTGTCCGAAATTTCTTTTCGGCATTTCTTCAAGAGCGTTTTTTAATTTTCGGTAAAAAGGGGTTGTGAATCTACAATTAAAATCTTCCGGTCCAACATCTCTATAATAGTCAATGCCAGCATATATCGGAATTTGATTAACACCTGTATACAAAGGCCGTGTTATTTCTCTCCAACAATCATGCTCATCGTTTATACAACCCTGAGTACTTGAATAATTGTCCGCATATCGAATCTGATTCCATAAACTTGGTTTCCCTGAAATTTTTAAATCTAGAACGGATTGAACGTTTGAAGTATAGGTATTCTTAACTAAAAAATCCTCGATTGCAATATCAACGTTGCTAAGACTTTGAGGAGTTAACGTAATGCAATCAGGCCCATTTGGTAGGAAAAGTTTCGTACATATTGCTGCAAGAAAATTTAAAATCGGATTAACATTACTCTGAAAATTAATATTCAACATTACTTGGCATGGAAACAGTATAGCGAGAAAGATTTTCTTAATGTCTTCTTCTGTCGCCGATGTAATAGTCAATGAAAAGAAATTCCCTAAACCTGAAACAACAGTTGTATTCGTACCTGTTATCGAAGCGAGATTTTGCGCGAATTGCGTAGACAAATGTATAGTTGGAAAAACAAAAGTTGAAGATAAATTAATTAAAACTCGATTTATAAAAGGTAAAGTTTGAAAATACATTGGCAACTTTTCTGGTGAACTTGATGGTAAATAAATCCTATCAGCTGAAAGCATCGGAAACAACTCATTTCTAGCTGTACTAATAATCATTTTCTTCTTTAAAAAAGCTAACATCCAAGCTGAATCTCTTTGAAACTTTTGTGTATCCCTAAACTCACTGAGGAAAGAATGTGTCTTTTTGTGAAAGCTTTGTAGAGCGGGGTTAAGGAAAAATTTAAAATTATAAAATGTTCTAGATCTATTGGAAACGTGTTTAAAAAGTGCCTCGAAATTTCTCTCGAAAATATCAAAAATTATTTCATTATTCATTTCCTTTGATTTTAAATTAATTCCGATATCCTGAGGGTTATAATACTGAAAATCCTTACAAGAATGAATTTTAACACCTTGAAAAATCCTGAAAAACTCTTGCAAAATTTCTTTGCACACATAAATGATATTGTCTAAGTATATTTCATATTCGCATGTTGCTTTCCATTCAGGTGCCCTGTTTCGAGGTATCGCGAAGACCCACTCATCTGTCGATGAGTGAATTATTTCAAGCTCTGCATGTTCAATTTTGTCTAGGATCCTTGGCTTTTGAATATCACTATCATATATTGATTCGAATACTGTTACATCCGAAAAACTTTGAAGATTTCTTGAAAGAAATGTGAAACTCAAAAATTCCCTTATGCCGTCTACAGTAAGAATTGCACCCGGCTCATCAGATGATAGTCCTGCGTTTTTTATCTCTTTATCTTCTAAATCTGGCTTTTCATTCTTCCGTGTTACATTAATGTCTAATTTATTTTCACTCCCAGAATGTTTTACCTTAGCAGAACATATTTTTAACTGATTTACTTTGGTCTTTTCTTCAGTTTGTGAAACCTCTTTCTCATTTCCCTCAACCTTCTGACTCTCTTTCTCTTTCTGTGATATATTGCAACTTTTATTCCTTACTTTATTCGAGCTCTTTATTTCTTCTTTTTCTTCAACATTTTGCATTTGATCTTTTACATTTCTTTCGATTTTCTTTTTCTTCTCTTTTTCCATCTCATTCTTCTTCTTTTTCATATCCAAATCTGCTTCATCTGAATCTGAGTCATGGTCTGCTTTTTGTTAACGTTAAATTGTTAACGTCGGGGTCACCAAATTGTTGCTGTCTTATCTTCAGAGACTTTTAGAACTTTTTATCGAAATAAATATAACTTCACTTATACTTTTTATTTCACATTATTTTTTTACAATATGTAACCTTCTTATTTTTAACATATGATTTTTAATACATTATGACTTTAAATATCAATCGATATTTTTATATAATTATTAATGTGATTTGATACCCTACAGAAGCATACAACTTAAAATGATTCAGGCGTTATTTTATATTTGTGCCGGATCACCTATATACTCATGATCTAGTAGTCTATAAGTTTATAATATGTAATTTATGATTCTGATAACATGCATTAGGGAACACCTTTCGTATGTGTAGATATAAGAATATAATATAAGGCAATAATTCTAAATTGTCAATAATAGATGTCTTCACAAAAAAACAAAATTATAAGTTATTTAGTGTTATCTATTTTTAAATTTAATAATGAGACATTATTTTTATACATGCCTTTATATATAAATTAGAAAAAAAAAGTTACAAAAATAGATAAACTAAAAAATATAATTAACAATTTTATCTATATACAAATATAGAGCAGGCTCTTAAACAAGGTCCCTTACTCTGAGTTAGCTGTTTGTGGTTTCAGTAACCAGACAGTTTCTATGCTAAGTTTTTATATTGTCAAGGTCTGAAAACAGTCGCTCAACACATGCATTTAAACTCGAGACATAACAGCAAAGAGAAAACTGTTGGATTTCCCTTAGGTTTTCCTAAAAAACATCTTGGAATAAAATAAAAATAAATACTAAAAATGAACAAAAAAAAAAAAAAAAAAAAAAAAAAACTTTTAAAAATATTTATTAAGGGGAAAATCTACACTAATCTGGCGATTATACATTTTTCATTTAAAAATGTGATGTTAAACAATGGCAAAAATATTTTATTATAAAATATTGCAAATTGATAATAACGAAAATACACTTAACAGCCGGATCATTCGCCGCAGATTGGTTACAATATTAAGATGTTACTTTGATTTTTTTTAACAAAACACCGTCATCCATTCTATAATCATATAGTTATTGCGTTATTTATTTTAATTTTTTTGTCTTATCTGTTTACAAACTGGACATGCCTCTGTTTATCTATTCTACATTACTTGATTTTGATTTAAATATATTTTTTTTTTTTAATATATTTAAATCTAAAATTTATTTTCTGTTATCAATGACAACAGTCCGACTTTTAAGTATTTTCATTGCAACAGAAGAACTAGTGTGTTTTAACATTTTATATGTTGGTACATTTTGAATTTTTTTTCTTTAGGGAGCAGTTTTGAATTATGTTTTAACATGCCCTATACTGCAAAGTTAAAAGTTCAACAATGTTAAACATATATTTTTCTACCCTATCGGATTACGAATCTTGTGACCTTTTGTACGGGGTCTCGTTAATATTAATAAAAGTAGTCGAAAAAGGTCTGATTGGAGGTTGACCTTTGCTTTCCGAAATACAAGTTTTCTTATCATTCCTTTGTTTCAATTTCCTAATCCGACACAACGTATGATTAAAAATATATTATTAATAGGTTACTGCTTACCTTTTTTATCGTATACTTGCCTGCTTAACTACATCTACTGAAAACCTTAGTTCAATTATAAATTCGCTTTTGTGGTCTGCTAAATTTAGAACACGCAACTATGTCTTAAAATAGTATTATAAAGAAATGCTCAACTAATATTATTCGAGTATAATAAATAATACTTTCGTTAGGTATATCCATGTTATCAAGGATTTTATGTATATTTCCATCTTTAGTATATTGTTTGTTTCCTTTATATTCGATAAAAAACCATTACCTATCACGTTTAACTTTTTTTTTTAGTGCTCAACAATTCTTTAAAGTGGCGAAATGGATTACTCCATTGTATTTTACCTTCTCTATAAAAAAATTATGTAATTTAATAAAAAAAAAATATATATATATATATATAAAAGTATAAAAAATATTGATAACGAATAATAGGAACTGGAGAAAAATAAATACTTTAATAATTTATAGTAGTTAAAATTAGAAGAATATATTTCTTTAATAGAAATTTACCTTCTTTTTTTTTTAAAGCTAAGGAAATACGTGTGGTAAGGTTAACGTGTGGTTAACCCTCACCCATACCTTTTCCCTTCGAAATTTTCCCAGTTAAGTTGTATACTAGAGTTGTTATACTTCGGTAATATCAACCAGTAACATCGGCATGATTATGAAAACAACGTAGTTTCGAAACGTTTCCAAAATAAGTTACTTTCATCGACTGAGCTTCAAGAACCTTATTAAACATCTAATATTGACAGTCAAGAAGTAATAAAGAAAACAATTGGTACCAGTTCTATTCAATCGTTTATACAGTTGCTAATGAGTTGCTACTCGTGGGACAAACTTCAGCAGTAGATTCGACACCAAAAAATGAACAAAAGAGTTTATATTAACCATGGTCCGATTCTCAACCATTTCGTAATAATTTCGTTTTTTCACGATTTTGAAAGATACCACTACCTGGTGTCGAAAAACCGTGATATCTTTTAACCTAAAAATTTCTCCGAAAATCTGATAGCACCGTTAAAATCCACACTAATTTTTCAATAAGATTTATTACCATGGCAAATTATTTGGGCCTCTTTTTTGTGCTTTTTTTCAGCCAGAACAACAAAATAAGTGAAAAATTTTGTGAATCGGAAAATGTTTAAAGTAATCCAGAGTTTTTAATTTTAGTCTCAGATGGCAGCAAATTTGAGGAAAAATGTCTTGTTTAATTGCACTTATAACGCACTCGTCATGTTTTTGAGACCAAGAAATTGATGACATTAAGTGAAAAAAAGATGGTTCAAGGATTATTAATGTTTGAGAGTTTAGCATTTTAGATTTGAAAAAAACAAAAAACAAATACATAGAAACTCACCATTAATCTTTAAAATTGATTTATTTTTAATCATTTTAATTTATGTTCAAATTGGAAGCCGTTCTCCGCTATACACAAACGTGCCCGTTTTCCCATAGTCCCAACTGTTACACCAAAACTGAGAACACGTCGAAGTTTTTCGGCAGCGGCGAAGATCATTGCTCTCAAATCGTCTATGTTTGTCACTTCAGTGCGATAGACTTGTTCCTTGAGATATCCCCAGACGAAAAGTCCATAGGGGGTTAAGATCAGGAGATCTTGGAGATCACTGTCCTTTGAAAATAAATTTCGAAAATCCCCATCCACAGTAAATTTTATAAACTGTAAAAAATTAAAAGCCCAGTCAAGAAAACCTTATTAGAAACAAGAAAAAACAATCTTGGAACAACTTTGTTTACCAATATTTTAACACCAGCACACGTACAATTCGTACAGTAGGGAGGGAAAGATCAATGCCATTAGAGGGAAAATATCTCAAACGAGCAAAAAAACCGACCCTTGAAATAGAAGGGAACATCATATATAACCCTTCAGTATTGAAGCCTGAAAGATTTGCAGAATACTACGCAGAAACATCTTCTTCAAACCCACTATAATCTACAGTTCCTAGCAAAAAAATCAGCGAGCGAACAGCAACCAGTCCATTTTTGAAATCAATTCCAATAACAACAGTCAAGCATATAACTTACCAATAAACCGAATGGGAACTTAACACACGGGCGATATCTTCCCTAAGAATGTCCGCTGTTGGTCCAGACAAACATCCACAATTCCATGATAAAAACCTATCCCAGCAGACCAAAGAAAAAACTGAACCTCCTAAAAAAATTTTCACAACAAAATATGGTTGGAAGGTGAACTCCCAGAAAAAATGGGAAAGTCCATACGTCATACCCGATCCTACAAAACCAGGAAAAAACAATTGAAAAGAAAGAAAATTACCGCCTGTATCTCTAACGAGCTGCTTATGCAAGCTGATAGAAAAAAATCATAAATAAGCGCAGCTTCTATGGTATCTTGAGAAGAACAGGCTACTCCTGACTATCACAATGTGGACAAAGGAAAGGGAGATCGACTGTGACCATCTTGTATCACTAGAAGCCGAGATACTGAACACTTTCATCAGTAAACGCGAATGCCTAGGCATTTTCTTTGACATTGAAAAAGCCTTTGATACAGTCTGGCGAACAACCATATTAAAAAACAATTATATGACTGGGGGTTCAGAGGAAGTTCATCCAAAATTTCCGTTACAAGTGCGAATCGCTATCTTTCCAAAAAAAACACTTGTAGAGAATGGAACAGGAAGTGTCCTAAGTGGAACACTGTTTCTAATTGCAATAATTTTACAAAACCGCAATCACCCAGTCGTCCCTCAAACCAAGCCTTTTTTGTTGATGACCTTGCCATTCTCATACAATATACAGACACAAACCAGCCACCATACAGTCTGAGTCACAAATTTTTAACCGGTGTTTCATTTTCTCAATAGAAAAGACTAAGTGTGTTCGCTTTTCCCGGAAAAAACAACCAAAAAAGAAGAAAAAAAATTACATTATATAATAGAGAGTTAAGCTTCCATGACCACTGCACCTTCTTAGGATTACTAGTTGACCAAAAACACATGGAAAACACCCACATCAGGCTCCAAAAGAGCTGCCTAAAACGTTTAAATGTTATGAAAGTGTTGGCAGGCACTAGCTGGGGAGCGGACAGATCGAGGCTACTACAAATATACCAATGTTTAATTCGATCAAAACTAGATTATGCTAGCCATATATATGCCTCAGCCAGATTCAGCCCTGCTAACACAGCTTGACTCTGTGCACCATAGTGGAATAAGGATAGCAACGGAGCCTATTCAGGACGAGCCCAATTTCTTAAGCTTATGCCCTGAATCTAATATGCCACCTCTCCCTTTTCCGGAGACATCAACTAGCAATGAACTACATAGCCAACCATAGCACCCCACACAACCAACAAACCCAGCATTTAATACATATTTAGACCGAAATCTCAAAAAAATTCCCCAGCAATAATCCAACAAAACCAGCCCCTCTAACACATAAGATACAGAAGACGTATAGAGAAGAAAATAGAACAAAAAAGTATACAAAGCCACGATACCCTCACCCCACCATGGGACCTATGCAGTTCCCTGTATTAACATAGCACTACAAAAGTACAGAAAGAAACCACACCACCCGCACAACGTATGAAAATAAATCATTTCAAGAAAATATTAAATAAAAATAAGAAATGCATCATTCATTCCACACCTCGGCCGATCCACGTTCGAATGTTCGGTTCAAATACGTCTGAACTATTCTAGAGGAGTGAGAAGGCGCACCATCGTGCTGAAAAATTAGGTTTTTCCTCATAAATTAGGGAACTAATCAAGTTCCTGAAGATCTCTTAATTTGATTTCAGTCACCAAATTCGAATTCCTAGAGTAAATAATTTAAGCTATATTTTACTTTATGAAGGTTTCACTATTTAGGAGGAAATATTAATTTACTATAAAAAAAAAAAAAAAAAAAAAAAATTAACAAAATAAAAAAAAAAAAAAAAATAAAAAAAAATAAAAATAAGAAATTAATTAAAAAAAATAAATAAATAAATTATGAAAATAAACAAAAAAAAAAAAAAAGAAAAAAAAAAAAAAAAAAAAAAAAAAAAAAAAAAAAAAAAAAAACGGAGAAAAAAAAAAAAAAAAAGAAAAAAAAAAAAAAAAAAAAAAAAAAAAAAAAAAAAAAAAAAAAAAAAAATGAAGAACTCGGCCGATCCACCTCGGCCGATCCACGTTTCGAATGTTCGGTTCAAATACGTCTGAACTATTCTAGAGGAGTGAGAAGGCGCACCATCGTGCTGAAAAATTAGGTTTTTCCTCAATTGTCAAGGAAGGTCCTCCAGTAAGGTGGGCAGCGTGTTTTGGAAAAAATTTAAATAAATTGGCCCAGTTAATCTCGCCGGAAAATCTAAGTAGGGACCGATGAGTACATTTCCAATAACTCCCGCCCAAACATTGGTTGAAAAACGTCGTTGGGAATGTTGCTGACGACTTGCATGTGGGTTCTGATGGGAGTATTGGTGCAGATTATGGGTATTAAATACTCCGTCTCGGGTGAAATTTGATTCATCTGACCACAAAATTTTATGAAAGAAGTGATGTTGCTCAGTGTCTGAATGCAAAAGCCAGTAACAAAATTCCTTCCTCTGATAATTGTCACCTGTGTGCAATACTTGGACCTTTTAAAGGTGGTAGGGATACAGTTTTTCCTTTTTCAGAATTTTTCACACCTTGGACTGGGAAACCCTCGCGAGGTCTCGTGTGCTGATATCGGGGTGAGCAATAGCACGATCGATCACCGTTTGTTCCAGACCAACATCAGCTTGCTCGTTACCTAATTCGCGATAATTTGTGGGGAATCTTCCTGTTCTACGGAGACATTCGTGGAGCCGAATGAAAACACCGACACTAGGTAAGCGCCGGTGAGGGTATCTAACTCCGTACTCTCGTTGCGCTGCCCTCGCGCTACAACCGCAGAAGCCATAAATGAGATGCATATCTGCATACTCTTCATTAGTATACGCAGCCATTATAACAAATTAATTTCTAACTGCTCGAGTACACAATAGACAATGAACTAAATTCAAGTCTTTGCATTCGATGTTAGTAAACACCATTAGGTATTACCATTGGGTATTAATAAAATCCAATTATTTCAATAAAAGGCTACTTGGATGTTTCTACCTCGACCCTCTAAACAAAATGTATGTAAAATTCTTAAGCATTACCTACTTACTAAATGGGCAATAAATTAATTTTTTTTTAAATGCCGATGAAATCTTGATATGAAAGAAAAACAAAGTGAAATAACTTTTGGTGGTTTTTACAGTTTTTCTCTTTATGTCATTGATTTCTTGGTCTCAAAAACACCAAATTTGCTGCCATCTGAGACTAAAATTAAAAACTCTGTATTACTTTAAACATTTTCCGATTCTCAAAATTTTTCACTTATTTTGTTGTTCTGGCTGAAATAAAGCACAAAAAAGAGGCCCAAATAATTTGCCATGGTAATAATCTTATTGAAAAATTAATGTAGATTTTAACGGTGCTATCAGATTTTCGGAGAAATTTTTAGATTAAAAGATATCACGGTTTTTCGACACCAGGTAGTGGTATCTTTCAAAATCGATAAAAAACGAAATTATTACGAAATGGTTGAGAATCGGACCATGGTTAATATGAACTTTTTCGTTCATTTTTTGGTGTCGAACCTACTGGTGAAGTTTCTCCCACGAGTAGTTGTAATGTTGAGTTTTGAATACTAAGTCATTTTTTTTTAGTTCATGATGATAATGCTACGATTAAATGTATGATATGATATTAGAGAAATGGCCAGGGACGCAGTCAGATGTAATTAACATATCGAAATATTTTAATAAAAAAAAAAAACTTTATATTTGGAGCGCCGATGTTTCTGCCTGTCTTGCAGGTTTTCTTTAGGGCTTAAGTAACAGAAAATAGATGATACAAAGATGATACAATTTACCAAATAATTATCATTTGTTAACATAATAGGAAGAATATCTGATGGGTTAGTTACTGAATTAACAGATGTTCTTCCTATTATGTAAACACCTATTAATTATTTGGTTAATGAATTTACTGCGTATCATTCATATTGTATCTGTCATCTTGGCCATATCCATTTTTGTTATTTTATTCCTGAAAAAGACTTGCATGGCATGTCGAAATGTCAGTATGGCACTCAAAATATAAAGTTTTTTATTAAAAAAAAAACCATGGATGTGTTAATTATACCTGACTATATCTCTGATCGTTTCTCTACCCAAGTTTTTAGTGATTAATAGGCTTAGTTCTTAATGAATGTTAAGTACTTTCGTTTGCCAATTATAATAATATCTATTTTTACTCATACTGCAGTATTTTATTTTTATATTTTTTCAAAATAACCTTCAGCTAAAAATAAGTATCGTATATAAATCCGCGTGGGTAGAAAGTATCAAATAAACGTCAATAAGTGTTTGTTCATTGATAAACAGCTTCGAAAGTTATTTCCATCGTAGAAGGTTAATATTTTTATAGCACTTAATCCGGAATGATGTTGATAAGGCCGTTATTGCTTGTTATTTTCCTTGTACTCCGCGATACAATGTTTTTTTCATGAAGGGTTTTGTAACAATGAAGTCCATGTAGACGGGTTGGTTTTTGGAACTATTATTTTTAGTGGTTTTAGTTTTCGAGTATTATTTAGTATTCGAGAAAGGATAGTTTGACCTAACGGAAACCCAACAAAGGAAAACACCGTTACAAAGAAGAAGAAGAAGTTTTCGAGTATTTATTGCTGTTTGTCATCATTATGAACGGTATCTAGAAAACTTTTTTGTAAAGATTCTTTTTACATACTTTTATTAACATTGTAACATTCGGAATGTGTAAAACATTCATGATCATATTACAAGCTATTCTGTTCCATACCTGTAGAATATTTAACGCATCAGGATATGTAAAATAGTTTTGTTGGAATATTAAATCGGTTTCATCTTTCTATAGTGGAGCACTTCTTGGTATTTTTTTCTCTCCTCATAAAAAACATATTGGTTCTCAATTCATTTATTATTTGATTTTAAAATAAACTTGCTGAAAGTACCCGTGATCCGCTACGGTTTAATATCATTAGGATTAAGGACAAATTAAATTAATAAAAGTTAATATTAACGTTGATAATTATTATTACTTAAATAAATCTAAAGAATTCCATTCTCAGAAGTAAATTTAACAATTTCGAAAGGTTAATTTTTTCAATTTAAACAGTCCTGCAGTGAAGATTCCAGGCAGCAATACCATCTTACCCAGGTCCAATACTGGACCAACAGCTTTTCTTATGGCATCCTTCAAGTGAATGTAGTATCCGCTTCTCAACTTTTTTTCGTTTTTTCGAATAAATTTTAGGCTTTTTGTTTCTATTTTCCTTACACATGTAGCATAAATTGGTTGAAGAGATTACGAAACTTAAGTAAATAAGGTTCTTTGCCTTCTCGCTGCATCAACACAAAAGCGTAAAAATCAGCTGCAGACTGTTTTCTTAAGTGATGGTGATGTATTGGTGTTTAGGTCACGCTGAGAGATGTTAATACTGTACCCACCTTCTCCATGGCAGAACATGAGACGATAACAAAGAGAATCATACGCTCGATAGAGCACACTAATTCTTATCAGTTTCTTGTCCCTGCTGTGGAGAATAATGTCTCGCTTCGCCAACTATCAAGACAGCAACTTCGCTAGTGGTAGGAGTATTATAACGTCCTCAGTGAGCATTTGAAGGCTTTTTGTCAGCACTGATAACCACCTGGAAATCTTGTGAATCTTTGAGAATAGACTCAACAGCAGCTCTGAAGTCTGAAACTCTGATGTTCATGGAGAGTTTTCTGGAGTTGTCCTACCAATGCAGGGTTGACATTTTGGAAGTAACCATAGCAAATATCCCTTTCATGTTTGTCATCACCAACAAAATTCATCTGAATAAAAGACGGCTACGATTGTGTTTGAGGTATCAAACTCCCTATTCTGTGATATACCTTGTACCTTAAATGTTGGCATGAAATGTCTCCTGACTCTAAAGTAGATCCACGCCCGAAGAAATTAAATTTTCCGTTACAGGTTCCAGAACATAGCAGCATAGCCTTACTCACTGAGCTGTCGGGTAAGGCTATGCTCATTTGTTCCCTTAAATTCCAAAAAAGACGAATCATTTTTGAACTATTGAGTAAACGTCGGAGACGTAGATAGCAGGATTGTATAAGGGCTGATCTTGTGAATTTGGGTTTTGATGGGGTTTGTTGGAGGAATTATTATGTGTACAAATTAATTCTGCATTATGAAAGTTTTTTTTTCATTCCTACCAATTTCAAAAATTAAGGATTAAGGGGAAAACAATGGAAGATCGGTTCTTGTTTATTTTAAAAAAGAAATTGGGAAGAGGATGGCGAAAAAAAAATACAACGAAAAATTATATGGAAATACTAAATAAAATTAAAAAAACAATATGGCCCTATACATACATTGGAGAATTTCCTGATCTGTCTAGAGGCCGGGTTGTCCCAGGAGGGTTCTCGACACACAGGTTGATATAACAGAATAAATAATTTTTTTTTCTCATCCGGACTTCAATGTGAGTTTTAGAGTGCCCAGACCAGTGTGATGAATATTTTGTTTCAAAACTAGTTTTTAAATTAAATGAATTCCATTAAGAGTGACAAATAAATTATCCATTCTAATTGTTTTTATCTTTCAATTGAAAATGTAAGAAGTTTGACTGTTGCGATTTTCTTTTTTTCACAATCCTTAAAATATCTGCTCATTTATTAAGGTCTTCTATTTATTTAAATAAATTTTATTTAAACTCTTTTTATACTCTAACGTAGCGTATAAAAAGAGTTTAAATAAGCATTAACAGCCCTTAAGTTTGTTTAAGTAAGGAAACAAATAGTTCATCAAAGCAGGATTACAAATTTCAAATTAAATTGTTTTTATATTCAACTCTACGCTGCTTTTCGAGTTTACACTCTTCATTTTGGTTCTATTTCTAATTCTTTATTTAATCCCTCATTGTAGGGCTGAATATTATAAAATTTGCTCTCTTCGGCGATTAAGCTTAATTCAAGACATTTATATTATAAATTCTAAAGAAAAAAAGAAAATTAACGGTGTTGTTGCCCCTATCAAGAATTAGTTTTCTGGTTGAGAAACATTGAATATGTGAAAGGATTTGGCCTTAATTTTAGAACAATTGTGTAACTTTGCACAAGAAAACTGTTGGATCCCTAATTATCCTTTTTAAACACAAATTAAATTCTAATTTAAACATAACACGCTCGGATTGTTTTAAATTACATATTAATATGAAAATTTCGTTCTTTCATAACTCAAAAACCAGAACTATTTGTTCACGAAATAATTATAGATAAAATTCAAAATAATAACAAAAATGCAATAACTAAACTTTATTATTAACCTTATTTTATTCGTATCCAAGCAGCTTTTGTTAATTTTTTTTTTTTCATGAAATAATAGTTTTTTTTTATTAAAGAAAAATTGTAATGAAGCATATGCCTTAAAATGATTCAGGCGTTATTTTATTTTTGTGCAGAAACACCACCTATATACTCATGACCTAGTAGTCTATAAGTTTATTATATTTAATTTTAAAAAGGGTTATTTTACACATCGCTGATTTTCGCTTCAAAACACGCTCGTCTCAGGAGCCTTGTTTTATGTAACATCTTTAATTAATAATTATTTTGTTTCTGTTTATAATTTTTTTTTTCTCGTTTTGAGTCGAAATGCCTTGATAGAATACCACTTTTCAGCAAAATGTAACCATAAATCCTCCAATTTGGTTCACTTGATCAATTTTGTTAAGGAAACACGAATAGTAAACATATTTCTAAAAATATAACTAGCTTTAATCTATGGCATTTTTAAATAAATAATCTCTCATTTTTCTTTTCTAATTATTCACATTCCAGTAACCGTGCAATGGGTGCATTCTATGCGTCCCATCTCTCGATATATAATGTGAAATATTTTAAAATAATATAGGAATTGAGTGGTTTAGATAAAAAGGAAAATAGAAAGAGGTACAAGTGCATATTGTGAAGCTTAAAATTACAAATAATTCTGTGGCAGAGATACAAGTGAATATCACGGTAGGTGATGCCATTTATAATGAAGAAATCTAACTACTTCCGATAACCCTGAAAGTGTTTGTGGCAAACGGATACTTTGATTGGATTTTACTCTGCAATGAGATTTTGTCATTTGTATCCTTTAGCATCTAAACCACTCAATTAACATTTAGTGAATATGAAATAAAAACAATAATTTATCAATAGAATTATAAGTTAATTAATTAATATAAAAAAACATCGAAGTTAAAAAAAAATAAATAAATAAATAAACCAATAGTGGTAGAATTATCGACAAACCGTTCATTTGGTGAGCTCTATATAATCAACATGATTCATAAATGGATCAAATAAATGAAAGCATTCATCTATGAGATCCTTCTTTAAAGGCGGTCGTTAAATAATATTATGGAAGTATAGATTAGATTTTTGTATTTGTAAGTTTAAAAATAATAACAAATACTTATTCCTTATATGAATAGTTTTTTCAAATTTTAATAAAGTGTTAAAGATCATGAGACCAAAAAAAAAGAAACATTAATTTGTTTGCTTAACGTGCATTAAATCACTACCTTATTTATTAAATTATTTCATTACTTAAACAAAATATAGATTATTATAAGAACTACAATAATTTCAGTTTAACTGATCTTTTGGTATTTATAGTTTTACCATTAAGTTTGAGAACAGGTGGTTATATGTTTTAAAACCCAACAACTACAAAAAATATAACAACTCTAAATAGTGAATTAAACCAGTCAAAATGTTTTTATAAAAAAATATAATATAAATTCTTTTTTTTTTATTTTTTATTAATTTTCTAACATTAATAATTAGGATTACATTCTTGGTAGTAAATATAAGAGTAATTTAAATTTTTTTAAAAAATATTTTAGCAAATTTTATATCTTTAATTTCCTGGCAATTATACTTATTTTTAATTGTATCTACCATAGTAAAAATGACTATTTACGTTAGAATTTTTATTAATTTTTTATTGTTTTTTTTATTATACTATTCTTTACCATACCAGTTAATTATAAATGATGAATTTCTCGCTTTCTGTTTTTAACCCGCCAGTTCCCATGGCCAATCTAAATGATTTTTTTCAATTTTTTTTTAGTGAATCTGTTTTTCTAAATTAAATATGATTTTTAGACCAGTAGTTGGTTAAAAAAAGTAATTATATTAGTAGAAATTGAGGTGGCACCTGTAGGTGCCTTTGGGAGCAGGGTGTCCGTCCAGGCTTCATGAGTTGCTACGGTATCGTTTGATATTGGTAATAATAACGAACAATGAATATTATTTGAACACAGATTTTATTAATACATATTTAGAATAAACTATAAAATAAATTGTGATATTAAATAATGAATAAAAGTCACATATTTTTATGGTACTCATGAGAACAATGGATGTGTATGCCGTGTATGTGTCCTTTTATGGCATTGAGTGCAGCGTCGGTGTTCCATGCAATCTTCTAATTGATGGTCAAATCCTTTGTTTTTTACTAGTGATGAAGGTACATTCCTTACACTATGAACTAATTTTGTTGGGACTCCAAACTTGAATAACCATTCTTGAACCACTGCCCTCCTGAAATCACAATAGCTGAGTTTGGAGTCTTTTTCTGTGTGCCTCTTCAATAACCAAGCATTTTGGCATGCTGCATCGATGCCGAATGTAAATAACTTGTACCACCACTTTCTTCCCTTTAGGGATATCCTTTGAGAATCCAAATTCTGGTCAAAACGGTCTACACCGCCCATAAACATGTTGTACATCTTTGTTACGTATATTAGGACATTTTACACTAACTTTGCATTTTCTGTTGTCAACTTTTCCTATTCTATCCACTTTAGAAACAGGCGTAGTCCCATGGCAATTAGATATTATAGTGACAATATTATTATCATGCCATTTAGTTATTATGACATTTTCAGTGTTTCTGTAAGATATAGTGCCCCGTTCCTTCTTAGACAAAGTTTTTGATGCTACTAGTGGGCATTTCAATGTTCTATTTTCCAGTATTGTTCCTGTTCCACCGATGGTTTTTTTTGACAGTTTTCTACTAATTTCACACTACTGAAAAATCTGTCAAAATATACATTATATGGACCAATATCTTCTGGAAGCCTTGAAGTAAGATCAAGGACAACTGAAGCTCCAAGTCCCAATTCACCTTGTAAAGGCAATGGTGATTTTTTGGATCCCTCATATGGTGTGAAAGTCACTAGATATCCTGACTTCGTAGCTAACGACCATAGCTTGTACCCAAATTTGATGGGTTTGCCGTGAATATGTTGTTTTGACGAATGCTTTCCATAGTAACGTACCATTGTTTCATCAACAGAAAAAGGGATGTGCCAATGATTTTAAAATTTTGTCTGAAATTAGATTCCAGAATGTTCAAAAAATCTCTAACTTTGTAGAATTTATCTTCTGATGATAGGGTGGTGTTGTCGGCTAAGTGGAGATATTTTTCAATTTCAAAAAATCTATTTCGGCGCATGGATTTCGATACCAGTGTGTTGTAAGTGTCAGACTGGGTTTCCCAAAACATGCGTATGTATTTAGGTGTGAGGTATCCAGTGAGCAATAAAATTGCAATGAACACCCTGATTTCTTCTTCGGAAATATTTAGAGTGTGGTTATTTTGCATAGCATATAGATTGCTTTGATCCTTGATCAGAGCTAAAACTTGAGCAGAAAATAGGTCCTCAAACCACTCTAAGCAAGATTTTGATGGATGGGGACCTTCATTCCATCTCTCCTTCGCATCTCTGTTCCCTACTCTATTAGTAAAAGTGGTTTCATCCTCCATCCACATGGTTTGTTGGCTCTTATTCTTACGCTTGGTACTGGTTTGTGCTAGTGTAACTTCATTTGTTTTGTTTTCGAACCCGCAAATAGATTTAACCTCAACTTCACTTCTAAGAATACTACCTGGAAGGTGATTCATATCAATATCGTCTTCATCTCCACTTTCTTCGTCCGTTCTTGATCCTTCATTAGGTGGGAAAAGAGTAACTTCAATGTGTTCCAAATCGTGTCCTGCTTCCAAGAGAGCAACTACTTCGTGAAGAGGAATTCTATTGAACAGGGAAAAGTATATAACAAAATTGTATATAAATATGGGAGTTTAGATTTATTTTAGTTATTATTATTATTTTTTACTGCTTAAAATATAAAATATGTGTTAAAAGTAAAAAATAAATAATTAATACTAATCAAAATAATTATAAAAAATCCTAATAGTTTTTTCTATTATTTATGAAGAAATAAGGGTATAAGGTATCATTTTCCCAAAGGCAACTACAGGTGCCACTAAGTTTTTCCAATTGAATTTTGGCAACATAAACAAATCACAATGAAAAAAAAAACATGTCCAAACATTAAATTAATTTATCATGCATTGATACATAACATAAAGATAAGATTTACTTACGATTTTCGATCCATTTTTGGTAAAAAACGGGAAAGAAGGCACAGACTTGGAGTTACCACTAACTTGACCAAACACAAAATGGGACTGAAAGCGATTGAGCGCCTCTACGATTAAATACTTCAACCAATAATTTAATTAGGTTCCGTAGCTGGTGGCAGACAGCGCAAAAAAGAAAAAAACATAAACAGGAAACAGTACAAACACGATTAAAAGTGCGGCACCTGCAGGTGCCGTTGGGAATTGGCGGGTTAAAAATGACAATTTTCTAAAATGAAGTTGGTTGATCTTCTCCGCGCTAAATTTTAGTAAATGCCATTCATTCTAGGAGTACCTAAGTACCGCTTAGTGCTGACCTCCTACTTGCCTGACATCGAGTTATTGTTTATATCATCATTTCATCTCCTTGTCACGGGATAACTGACAGGGGAGGATTTTAAAATTAAAAGAGAAAAAATGAGATTAAATATTAATTTCGCCTAAAGCCTTCTCCCGCTTAATCTGCGGCACCAAACCTTTTTTATTTTATAATATGTAATTAGGTATTTGATGTTAAATGATAATACTATCTTGTTCTTTTATTACTAAGCTTGTATAAATAGGCACTGTATTGTATTATTTATACATTATATACATATTAATATTATATATTGTATTACTTAGCTTTTATAAATACATATTGTGCATCTAAAAACATTTTTTATAGAATATATATTTATTCACAAACCCCGCCTAAGAAATATTATTGATAAATGTTTTAATAAATTCAAAGATTAAATTGTCACTCATATATGATATATAATTATCTGATATTGAACGATACTATTTTGTTCTTTTTTTACATTTAGAAATCTATTGTTTTTTTTGTTTTTTTGTTTTGTTTAATATTACAATATTATGTATTTAGGAGCAATAAATAATTGTGCCGTATATATTTATTGTTTATAATAATTTAATGAAAACAAAAATATATTAGTCAATCAGGGTTAGCGTACACGCTTTAGCTTTCCTAAACATTGCCTTTGGGGGGGGGGGGGGGGGGAATGCCCCCCTTGACCGTCATATCGTTGTAGTGCTGTCAAATAAGGGTTTGCCGAAGAAAACTTTTATTTTCAACGGATCTTAATGTTTTTTAGGGCGCTGAATCCGAATATGAAGTTTGCTACCACGGCAACCATCGGCTTCATATTAAAAATCGCAAAAAAAAAACGTTTTTTTTTTTTTTGTTTTTTTTATCTATAACACGATAACGAAACTTTTTTCGAAGAAAATCTTCAAATATTAATTGTAGCTAGAACTAGTACCTACAAAATAGAAAAAAAGGAATCTGAAATCGGATCATTTTTCGCCAAGTTACGTAATTGGGAAAAAATGGAGAAATTGGCCAACTTGCCGTCAGTTCCACAGCTCCACGAAAACTCGTTTGTCATACTCTTTTGGCTATAACTCTAAAACTATTTGTCCGATATAACTTTACTTTTTTTGTCCTTAAAGCTGATTAAATTTACTATAAGAATCTATAAATGAAGTTTTAATCAAACCCCGTAAAATGTACATGCCAGCCAGCTAATAAAAACGCACTGTTGTAAAATCCAAGTGTTTTTTAGCACATTTGTCGCTCTAACTCCTCAAATATTTGTTTGATCCCAAATATCTTTTTTCTATCTCAAAGCTGATTAAATTCGCTACCAGATGCTATATATGTAAATTATATTAAATCCTGTAAACCACCCAAGCTAGCACGCTAAATATGTACGTTTTGGCAAAAAATGTAAATTATGGAATGTTGTCAGATTTAAATTTTAATATTTTTATCTAAAAGCTGGTTAAATTTACTATTAGATCTCATATATGTAATTTATAATTAACACCGTGAAATACCCACAGCAGTCTACTGAACATTTCATAATTCACAAACAAATAACACTGGACAGCAAAATTTAACTTTTTGTTTGTTAAATGGCTGTTTATTTTAGAATTTTGTCTCAGAGGCAAGGATTTTGTGTAATTTCAAAATAACGAAAATAATATAGTGTTAAAAGAAGCAATTTTATTTCATCAGCTTTTATACCGTAATTTAAATCAAAATGTAGCCTTTGATGATTTTATCTCTTTTCAAAGACCAAAAATAGTCGGCCAACATATTTGGATTCCACTTTCCCTGGTATTGTTTTCCTGAGTCGATATTTCTTGATGGAATCGCTCACCGTGTTCATCACTCACAGCCCCAAGATTTTCAGGAAAGAAATACGAATGCGAGTCAAGAAAATGTATTTTTAGAGACATACTACATCCTAAAGCCTTATAATTTTGTAGATCAGAATCTACCTCTCTGTAGTTTTCTGCTTTTTTATTTTGAAGAAATTCTTTCACAACTTGTTTGAAAGAAATCCAAGTTTATTATTATTTGTGGACTTACAAATACACCTACTTTTATTTTTGCTTCACTGATCCGAGGAAATGTGGCTTTTAAATATAGAAATCCAGGCCTCTTTTATCCAGTGCCTTAAAAACCAATGTGCAATGGTGGAAGATAAACATTTTCTGGGTTTACGAGTGATTCAAAAAGTACATTTTTTTCTCCAGTTACAAGATTTCTTTTGGGCCATTCCTTCTTTCTATAATGATTTTTGCGATCTCTGCTGTCTCACAAATAATAACAAAATTTAGTATAACCTGATTGAAGACCGAACAAAATTCCTAACACTTAGAGGTCTTCACACACATTCTAAGAATGCTTCTGGTATTGTATTTCGGACAGTAAAATCTTTATATTGTCATATGTCTCTTTCCCTTTATGGGATTATGGGCTTGTCATTGCCTATGAAGGAGTACGACTTTTAAACTAAGTTTGGAGGAATCTATGAGCAGCTTCCATTCTTTAGGATTATGAATCCTAATTCACCCATTAATGCATCAATATCTGTGCAAAATATTGATTGATCCTTTGCTGAGAAAAAGCGATGGAGTTCTTGTAGTTCTTGTCGTTGGCGATATGTAGATATTTTTTTCCCCTTCTCAAGGAGGTTCCAACCTTCTAATCTTGAAGCCAACAACTCGGCTTGATTTTTAGATAAGTTAAGATTATCCCTATTTCATCCAATATTATCGTGCATTGGTAGTGAGTATTTATTTAGAACAAATAAATAGTATATATATATCAAGACACGTTCATCATATCTATGAAATACCACTTTTTTTTTTATTTAAAATTACAAAAAATCTGAGCCCCATGGACAACTTTGATGGTCATATTTGGAATTACCATAGCAAAATATATATGAGACAGCCACATTTACCCATTTAACAAAAATACTGTTGACCAGTGTAATTAAAATGGAAGGATCTTGTATTGCCTTTCCAGCATTTTAAGATTTGATTAAGAATACTTAATCATAGATCCTAACGCCTCAGTTTACAGTTATAAAATAAAATATTCCTAAAAGAGAAACAGAGTTAAAAGGAACTCACTCATTAGTAAGCTAGTGTTATTTAATATAACGAGAGTTAAACTCTTAACTGTTCCTTCTCTCCCAATATCAAACTATCGAAACTACGCGTAAAGCCCTCTCATTCCCCCCAAAACGTTTCGCTTTTGACCGAATATGGTAAAATATATTCCACTTTAAAAGAATAAGAGAACGGAAATAATCTAACAAAAAATAGTAAGACCCTCAAATGTCAGCTACTACTTACCCTGTGAATATTTCTCCTTATCTTTCTATCAGAAGGAAAATAGTACATCCGCTTCAATGGTCTAATCTAGTAGGTTTTTTTTTAGATGTTTATACTTTTTTGGTGTACTAACAGCACACGCTTTAGCCAGCTATTTATATGTTTAGTTATTGGCCTTAGTTACACTGTATTCTGTTTGTAGTAGCAGAGAAATGGTCAGAGATGCAGTCAAGTATAATTAAAACACCCTTGTTTTTGGATAAAAAACAAACAAAAGAAATTTATATTCCGAGTACTGACGTTTCGACCTTTCTTACAGGTCTGCTTCAGGGCTAAAATAACAAAAAATAGATGTGACCAAAATGATGCAAAAATAATTATATAAAGTAAATTAGTAGTATCATCTTGGTCACATCCATTTTTTGTTATTTTAGCACTGAAGAATACCCGCAAGCGCTCCACATGTAAAGTTTCACTATTTAAAAACAAATGTGTTAATTATGTATTAATGCATCCCTGAATATTAATCTACTATCACATCATACAGTAAACCATGAATTTTCATCATATTGTTTGGTTTTTAGTAAACTATCTAACCTAGTTTTATAATTGTTCTTGATGAAGTTTTCTCTAATCTAATGCAGGTTGTTGACCTGTAAATTGATCAAACGTATTCAAACATTTTTTTTTTTTTTTTTTTTTTTTTTTTTTTTTTTTTTTTTTTTGTTATCTTTCGAAAGTATATTGACTGCTTGCTCAGATATTTAAAGTTACCGAGTTATGTTGCTGATTATTTGATCGGAATTGGAGTCAAGTGGTTTCATGGCCCGCCGACCCAGTGAGGCTATTTTGATCTCGGTACGACTCGGAGTTGAGCCAGACCAGAGGACGGAACTGACTCATCCAAACCCACATAATGTGACATTTCCAATCTCGATCTAATTTGTTCACTTACTTTTCTCCTAAATTTAGGCTAGACCTATTCTTAATAATAGTTCTGTGACCTTATCATAGATCTACTCTAAAAATAATTCAATTAATTATCCTTTTGACTGACAAAGTAGAGAAGATTATAAGACTAGAGAGTGGACATGATAACCGTTATTAGTGTCCATTTAGCACACTTTTTGTATGTATAGCATATAATACATTTTTGATCTTTTTACATAATAAACATATATAAAAATATAAATAACATTATCTATCCACTAAAGACATCAAAAACAAAAATATGCTCATTAAAATAAAAAAAAATATATAAAGATGTAATTTCAGGAAGTCGTATTTATCAGAAAGCAATTCGAAACCAAAAACATCTTGATTATTGTAAATACCATCAAAAAAATCATTTGCTTTTTATTTTGTCAATTTTTTACGTGCTTCTATCTATATATTCTTTTATGTTTAGGAAACGATGGGAAACTAATAATAAAATCAAATAATTTCAGATTTTTGTATAGTTGACATGCTATAAGTCCCAACCAATTTCTCAGCCATAGGAATAGCCGTTTCTACCATTCTGTTTCCATTTACCTTTTATACTTCAAGCAAAACATACTTTAATTTAAACCTAATTACTATGTGTGTATATATATATATATTTATATATATACACAAAATCATTTATTTATCTCTAATCCTCCGACTTTATTAATCAAAACATAGAAATGAGGATGTTATGAAAATTCTGCCCTATAATAAGACAGGTTATTAGTTTTTCCTCGCATCACTTAGTAGTTTAACTGCTAATTGTTTTTTTTGTTGTTTTTTTTTCTAAGCTCCTATGGCTAACAAAACATTTGATTCATTTTTGATAATAATGATTCTACCTTTTTTACTGCTCCAAGGTGCATTTTATGAGGGTTCTGAAGAAAGTGGTGGTTTTGAGAAACAGCATTATGATTCACTATGTACTGATGAGGCTCACTAGGGTTTTTGGGCAAAGGGGAAATAATAATTTCAACTTATATCAAACTAAGCTGTTTGACATATTGTTGCCTTTGTGGTTTTCCTTTCGGGTTCAGTGTGATAAATAAGGGGTTTGTCGAGTATCGAAGGCTGTCACCGTTGGTATGTCAAGGGTGCATTACATCAGTACTATGTTCTGAAACTGTTGGAGTCTCTTTGCTGTCGTGTGAGTTGGTTTGCTTTCAGTAGACACTTGAAATCTGTAGTTTTTCTATTTCTATCTTATTTTATATTTTAAGGCTTCCTTTTCCATATCGAGTATTTTGGTGTTTCTATTCAAAAGTAGATCTGAACTTATTGCATCACTTCGATTAGAATTTACATTGCTAATTGTTATTGCTGTTCTGTTTATAAATTGCGTTATTAAAGAAAAAAATTGAGTTCCCATTTAAGACGTTGTAATCCATGAGGCTCTGACTATTTTTTTTTCTTGTGAACTATATTCCACAGAGGGCTAATATAAAAGTCTCCTCGTCCAGCCCTCGTTGTAAATAAAGAATCTGACACAATCAGTTTTTTTTTTTTTTTTTTTTATTGTAAGGAAACTGTTTTTGCCGAATCAGCGAGTCAGCAACGTTATGTAATGTTTTGAATATATTTGTTTTTGATTAACAATTGTTATCAATTAACAATTTAGTTCACACAGTTGAAATTATAATTCAGTAGGGACTTTTTAATTTACAATTAGTTTGATACAATTCTTGCAATGTTTGTACATAATATAATCAGATTATGTAACTTGTACTTATAGACATCTATTACATATAGAACAGCAATAAAGCTTCTGTTAAGGCTATCTGCGGCAAGTTTCGCCAGTACAGAAACAGAAAACAAACATTCAAACATAATACATCAATTGAATTATAATTCATACATCATTAGATATATAAAACTATTAAGTTATTAAATAAATAACTTATATATTAAAGATATATTAAAGATTTATAAAGTTATTAAATAAATAAAACATATATTATTGAAAATTAATAAAATATTCATTATTAAAAATAATTAATATCAACATGTAGTACCATTATGAATAAACCCTTTTTATTTTAAATTTGAAAAGAATTACATTCCTTATTCCCTATTGAATTTGTGCCACTATTTAATAGTTCTTCACAAGTTATTTACATGTCATTGTAATCATTATCCTCATTGCTTGTTGTATGTTGTATGCAGTAGTAAATATCTAACTAAGAGCTTTTCTTATTATGTCACAAGAAAACCTATCCATAATTATCTGTATATCCTATATACTGCAGATTTGGTTCAATGAAAATAACTATCCTTCCATGACCTGCTACATGCCAATACACTAGTCTCATAACTCACTTGATTCCCGATAATTCTCTGAGGCAAAGGTCTTATCTCTGAAAAGAAGATGGTCTAGGGAGTCAGGGTTTCCCGAGCTGTCATCAAAAAATGTTTCGTCAGGAATTTATCTAATTTTTATTGAAGACAATTTGTAGTCAAGAGTAAATCAGTGTTATCAGGATTTACCCATGAGAAACGAATGAATCTGGGCAGGCGAGGTGACGTGATCATTTGAGATCAGTTCTCTTTGTACCAGCATAACAAAATTAACATGCGGTACTGAAATGAGACACCTCATTTAAAAAAAAAAAAAGTTTTAGCAAAGGTTTATGTCATTATAATCATTAACCTGCATTTTGATGTCAATTTATGGGGGACTCAATGGCCGAGTGAGTTGTGGCGGGGTTCTCAGCGCTCTCCGTATTGAAGGTCGTGGGTTCAAATCCCACCTTAGCGGCTTAAAATTTATTTCATGGCAGACATATAAAATAAATCTTGACCTTTCCACCTTGGCCAGAATAGGTTGGCAACCTGTACTATAACCCGTCCTCCCAGCCCTAGTTAGAGTGCATAAGGACTTTAAGTTGATTTACACTTGTTTAATATATGTAATACTATATAATTGTCTGTAGGCAATTATACAGACACATTTATGTAGAGGGTCCTTGAAATTATAGCGATTATTCCAGGTGTTCGTGAAATCATTGCGATTTTTCAGAAGACTTTGAAAATTGTTGGGATTCCCTGTCGAGGGATTTTTTGATGTTCAACAATTATTCAAGTGCTACCAATGGTTAGTTCGTCACTAGCTATTGACATGTCGCGGTATTAACGTTATTATTTTACTGCATTTTTTCCTACTTATTGTGTGTTGTGTTTACAATTGTAAATATCAATAAAGTAATAATAATAAAAAAAGTGAGCTTATTGTAACAAACTTCGTAATTTATTTTTAAAATATTGATTTTTTTTTTTTTATTACTTTTGAGTAATATGATTTTTCTTTGATCAAAGATTAAACCAAGACGGTAATACAGTTAATAATAATATAAAGAAGTTAATACGGGGATAGCGAAAGGGGAATTGACATCCGATTAGAATAACCTTCATTTTGTCTTAATTGATCTACTTTGATTGGTTTGTTAATAGTCCTGCCTTTGAGGTCTTAGATCTTAGTTTTTCCTGGAATTTCTTTCTCAGATCATTGGATGCAATCTTAACTGTGGTTTCATTAATACTGCTTTAGTAAAGCCGGGATTCATCCATGGAACGGCAACGAAATTGGGAAATAAAATGGATTAAATACTTCAGATGAGTTCCTTAATATTATATTACATATACACTACGACTAAATTGTAATTTCACTCTGGTCCGATGAGATTTTCTTTAAAAAAATGGTGCCTAAGATCTGAAATGATTATAACCTTATTTTAAAAAGATATAGTTCAAAAAGCCAAGTGTGGTGTGTGGTGAACAGTTTGCAGCAGTCAGGCGTTTTAATTTTTTTGAGTTCAAGGTTTGAAGCTAATTTCCCTGTACTCTTCGTGATTTGTTTGCATTTTTAACACAATTTATCCAAAATAAACCAACTTTTTTTTTTTTTTTTTTTGACATATCAGAGCACAAAATCTAATGATCTTTTTTATATAACATTTAACTTTTAGTATATAACATTTTTTTTATCGAATTAGCCATTCCTGCTTTATAGACTATAGAATTAGCCATATATGCTTTATAGAGAGAAAGAGGAAGGCCTAGATTGCGCTGGGGGGATGACGTTGAGGCAGACCTAAAGACACTTGGTGTGAGGTACTGGAGGAGAGCAGCTGGTGACAGAACAAATGGAGGGGAATCGTGGAAGAGGGCAAGGTTCTGCATGGACCGTAGCGCCATTGTTGTTATTGCTTTATAGACTCTTTTAAACATGACTAAAAGTAACTTTTTAAAGTTGACAAAATTCTTCGATGTATGACAATCGTTTGTTGCTAAACGCCTAAATCAAATTAAGCTTAAGTGATGTATTTAGAAACACACTTTATTAAACTTCAATTTTGTAAATATAACAGTTTTCGATTGTTTTATCCCATCCTCCGAACATTTTTTCCTTATAAAATTGAGATTCATTTTTGATGATTCATTCTCAGGACCCATCTGTACCATATAAAAACTCTGTACCATTTTATAGAAAGTCCGTCTTGTTAATGATAACTAACGCCTCTTGCTACTTCTCTAACAAAATATAATATCATTTCCATATTATATTTATAACTTTTCTATTCACCAAGCTCTTATCGTTATCTTCTTGCATCCATTTCTATTATCCTTTTTGTTAAAATTAAAAAGCCACTGGTTTAGAGATCATCTTATTGGACTCAGGTGCAATGAAAGATGCCTTGACTAAAATACCTCTTGAGATTTTCAATTTAGTTATCGTATAATATTTTTTTTATTTTTTTTAATAGCTATGTGTACATTATTATTATTTTTTATAAACTGTCGTTATAAGTTAAATTTAAAAAGAAAAACAAAAAAAAACAACTTTAAATCTGGATTCAAGATGAATGCTGATTTTTAAAGACGAATTATCTTTATTTACTAAAATGTTGGTAACTAAATTGTGGTGATAGATTTAACCTAAAAATTAAAAAAAGTTATTTAACCGAAAGTTGAAGAAAATAATACATACTTAAAGTAACCTATTAATTTTTTTTTATTCCTGCATTACGAATTTTGATTGCATAAATGGATATCTCCTACTTTTCAGCTTCCTGAAGATTTGCATGTGGCGTAACGCAATTCAATATTTATTTTGAATCACTGTTTTATTTATTTACTGTACAAAGTTCATTATATCTTTCAGATTTTTCTCTGCCTTGTCTTCCTCTTACTAATACATTATAAGATTTCTCTTTATTTCCGTCATTTCTGCCGTTTAGGAACATGATGAATTGAATAAAATTCTAATAAAATTATTTTTAACTATGAAATAACTATTGTATAAAACCCAATCGATCCAGAAATTGATATTTTGTTCATTTAAATTACTTATATATTTTTTTGTCAATAAACGGGAATGCTTTTACTTCAAAAGCTTAGTGACTCCGAGTTGACCTGAATTCAAGACATCAATTTTCTGGAGAACTCATGCATGAAAACGACCTGTTGTCTGTAGATGTCTGCATTTATCTTTTCTCTTTAATCTCTTAAGATTTTTTTTAAAAAATAATTTGAATTATTTATTCTTACTACTGGAGCGTTGTTTTTTTTAAATATATGCTATTAATTACCGATGGCATTTTAACTTTTTAAGCACTTTGAACGTTCTATTAAATTAATTAAATGCTCTTTTAAGCATTAAATCATTATTTGCTTTTTATAAACTCAAGTTTAACTTATTTTATAGGATATAACTTCTTATTTAATTCTAAGTGCTGTAGATTTTAATTAAAAACAAAATAATTAACGATTTTAGGATTCCTCTATTGTTGCATCAGGTTAAAGTAAATAATCCAGATTTTTACTTTTGTTCCTATTGAAATTTAAATTCGTTTTATATACCTCTTATTAAACGAAATATTGCATTATTATTAAATTGCGTGCATTTAAAGTAAAATCGGCTGTTTTTAGTAGTATCTGTTTATAAATATTAGTGTCACGACTGAACAATATACATTTTAATAGCATTATTTCTCTTCCGATTTTAAATATTGAAATTTATGAACAACGTGGCTTAAAATATATTTATTTATTAGTCCATTGTTAAAATACAAAAAATTTAAAGTTTACAAATAACTTATATTATAAAAATAAGCTTGTGATGAGGTCTAAAATAAGAATCAGAATAAATTTTTCTTTGTTATTTTAATACCTATTTCAACGGGCTATCACAATATTTTGGAATAAAATTGGTATTTCTGTAAGAAGGCCAACACACCTGTAGAAGTAAGAAAAAATACATTTTTTTTAGCTATTTATTAAAATTATAGTTAGTGTTGTATGACGTATGCATTTTAAATATGCAAAATTAAATATTAGGATGTATATATATATATATATATATATATATATATATATATATATATATATTTTTTTTTTTTTTTTTTTTTTTTTTTTTTTTTTTTTTTTTTTTTTTTTTTTTTTTTTTTTTTTTTTTTTTTTTGTCTCTAATCCTCCAATATTTATTTATATACAAAAACAAAGATAAGGAAGGTTAAGATCTCGTTTTACCTTTCTTGGTATTTGAAGATCGGCAAATTATTAATTTTGTAACCTAGAAATGTTTTAAAATAAGCCCAATATGACACTGGAAAATCTTATTTTTATAACATAACATCTTTTACCAATGGAATCTTCTATTATACAATTCTTCCTACTTATGTACTTCTTTTTCTTGAATTAATATCCATGTTGATTCAGTACTTCTTGCTTGATGTTAATATTATTATGCAGGTCTTATAATGATGCATCGAACAATATTTTATTTTAAGGTTGCCGTGAAATGTAAACCTTTAAAGCGGATTTATGACAATGTAATAAAATCTATTTTAATTTTCTTATTTAAAATACTTAAACCAATTATGTATTTATATATCTTAATATCAGGAAAGCAAATCCACAATTGTTGCAATGGTGTAAACCTCCTAAACTAATAATTTCTAATTGTAACCTAAAAATGTTTCAAAACAAGCCAAATATGAAAAGACACTTAAAAAAATTCTTATTTTTATCAAAATAAATATCTAACTAAAGACGATATCAACATTCCATTCGATTCTTGAGAAAAATATCCGTATCATGAATGACTGAAAGTCGATTACAAAGCTGTTATTGCTCAGTTAAGTTAAGGGTATACATATTATTATGTCCATGGACTTTTAATCTTTCAAGATATTCGGCAATAAATCATTGGTAGTAAATTAAATACAAATTTATGAAAAACCAATAAAGCATATATGCTATAGGTATTGCAATGTTTTATATAACGGATACAAACCCATTTTTCGTTTCATTAAATAAACAGAAAAATTATTTTAAAAAATTGTATGAATACACTGTTAACAATGTTAGCTTAACATTTTACCCAGAGTAGTTCATAGTTTATTGATGCTACAATTTTAATACTAAACTTACAATGGTACATGAACTTAAATTTAAATGTCATATTTTCCTTAATTAATCATTATTACTAATATATATATGTTAAATTTTTGCTGTCAATAATTTTGAAAATTATAAATTTGTGTTGATAGAAATTATCATTTTACACTATTTTATATAACATTATTCATACATATTTTAATAATTTCTTAATATATATTTACTTTATTAATTCACCTATTCCTTTTTACTTATAATATATGTTCAATTGTTCAGAAGAATATTTTAAGATAATAGTGGAGCATCTCAAGGGTTAGTAGGTACTGTTCATCATTCTTTTATATTAACGTAAAACACTGCAGTTGATCGTTTGTCCCCATTTCTCATAGGTTAGTTTTCTGATCATCAACATCAAAGTTATCTTGCTGCATTACTTGATCATCAGCAAATAGTAGAGTTCTTTGTGTACCATTGTTTCAGACATCTTTAAACAAATAGGTACTTTAAATAAATTTGAGCAGAAGCAACATTCTTAGCCTTTAGTGTTTCCAGATTCTTCACCACCAATGTGCCAACTTTTATTTGAAATTTGTTATCCCTATGTATTTCTTTTTTTTTTCACTCTCACTCAGAGTTAACACCGGCTTGTTCAAGATATTCCCATAGAATTTCGCTGTCATAGGCGTTTTAGGATATATGAAAATCATGTTTAGTCTCTTCGATTTTCTGTATTTTTTTTTTCCTAAAGTCTTTCATAATATTTATTGTTGATATTTATTTATTCTAGAAAATTTAGGTTTTGATGAGGTGGGATGCAGGGAGGTATGTGGGCAACAGTAGATGGCGTTGGCAACAAACCTTCCCTAAGCTTTATATTTATTGTTTATTAATTCACCTATTCTAATGTCCTAAAATTAACAATATCTGATAATATTACTTCACATGTATTATTTCCTAATTGTCGTTGACGGGACGTAAAACCGCACAGATTATTATAATCCCTATTATAATTATTTATTCTGGTAATAGCTTTCATCTTTTTTGCCTATTAGATATAGACCAAAGCTACTCCATACGAAGTGTATGTGAACCTATTAATAATAGATGAATATTTAAATGTGCAGTCGTGTATTTCTTATCTAGAAAAGTAATCCCTGAGGATAAATCGTAGTTTAGAAGGACAAACTATTTTACTACAGTGTAATAAAAAATCGGTTGTTGCTCTAGAAAATTTTTGATAATTGATCCTTAAAACTGACATTTCTTTATGATTTTTCTTTTATTCGTAAAAACTCTGTTTTTTCAACGCTTTAAAAAGCCTTATTAAAATAAACTAAAGTCCTAATGAAAATAAATATACCTATGTTAATTTTATCACACGAACAATAAGATGAATATTTTTATTTGATATTTTATAAATTTTATTTAGTTTTAGTATCATTAACTAGCGGGTATTAATAAACAAAAAATATTCCGGAAACTTTTATTTTCTAACGTTTTTTTTTTACCCTCAAAAATCACTCGCTAGTATCTACTGGTTGGGAGCTATGAGCTAAATTGGTTTGAATAAAAAACGTCACCAATGAAACCCTCCCTATTTTCTGTCAACAAATTTCGATTAATCATTATTTGTTAATTTAATTTGATTAATAATTTAAATAATTTGATTCTTTTAATTCTAAAATGTAAATTTCAAAAAGAAGTAGATTATTTATAGCCACATCTAGGATCTATTGTCTCTCCCAGTCAGGAGTAAAATGAGTTTTTTTTTTTTTTTTTTTATTTTTTTTTTTTTTTTTTTTTTTTTTTTTTTTTTTAAATAGGATAACTATATACCTACATGATTTCAGAAAAAGAGTTTCGTTCAGAAGATCAAATTTCAATCAAAATGAAAGTAAAGATTCATCTGCTGTTCTGCCACAAAATAACCACCCGCTCTGAATTTGAACCGGCGACGCTTCTGACTTAAGTGTGTTGAAGTACTGCCTCATTACTCTCAGTCACAATGCTCCCAACCTTAGCTATGGAATTATTACAGACGAAATTTAATATAATATATTTCTGTGAATAATAATTCTACAACATTTTATTTGATACTTATGTAACGTCACTTCTCAATTTTCAGAAAATGGCTATAAATTTTTATAGGTTATACCTTAATAGATGGTCTAGGATAGTAAATAAAAGATACCCTTCGTTTTTTTTTGTTTTTTTTACGTCTACCTTTAGTTCACTGATAACAGTAATTCTTGTAAAGTATCATGTCCTTTTATTGACCTATTAAGTATATATTGTTTTTCTTATTTCTTTTTTAAATTTATTTTGGTCATTGAACCATCTATTTTTAACGGTCGATTCCATTGCTTTAAAAAAAAAAAAAATAATGGTTCGGCCACTATCAATCATGATTTAAATTTAGACCGCTGAATGACAAATGTGTGGTTCCAGGCCATTTTATGAGAAAAATCGTTGGCCTGGGTAGCTTGCCAAAAACAATGCCGCCACTGGGTGGCAATTTAAAAAAAAAAAAATTGTATCCCCTATTTATATCCCACTTTTAATTTTAATTATATGAATTTAAATTGCTGGACTCTGGACTATCATGACTTATTCTTCAAGTTTTATGGAATGTATTTACAGATGTTTATTAATTATTAATTATATATCTTTTCTGTATTTTTAAAAGTTCTTTTTTTTTGCTTTCATATTAAATAAACAAAAATCTTTGCGTTGGATTGCTAAAATTTAATTTTTTTTAAAAAACTCTCTCCCTTTTAGTCTATATTCAATGTTTTCATTAATAAACTCCAACTAAACGCATCGAAGACGGAAGTGAAAATCTTCACCTTACGTCGCTTCAACCTCACCGACCTGATTACACTTCGACTCGATCACATCCCAGTTCCCTGGAATCCTAAAGACCAGGCAGTCTGTTACCTAGGAGTACACCTTGACACCAGACTGACTTGGAGATTACACACTAACTACATCTTACAACAAGCTAACGCAAGACTTTTGTACCCTCTTTTAAATAGAAAATCATTACTTCGTCACAGAACTGCTATCTTAGTGCACAAAACCATGCTGCGGCCCCTACCGACCTACTCCTGTTCTTTCTAGTTCACTTCTAACTAACCAAAAAGAGGCTACAGACATTCCAAAACAAAATTCTGCGTATGGCGTTTAACGCACCCTAGTTTATAAGGAATTCCCAGCTTCACCGGGAACTGGAAGTTGTTCGACTTGAAGATGTCTTTAACAGGCTCAAAAGACGACACCATGAAATTCTCTACGTCGCATCTGGAGCTCTGGAGTATAACTTAGAACCCCAATATCAAGAAGATTACAGGCTAGGGCTTATTAAGACATACTTGGTTTATAACATTTATTCATCAAACAGTTCGTGTATACCATTTATTGTTGATCCGAAATTTAAATAAAATTTGTTTCGTTTTTTTATTAATAATATTATTTTTTTTCGCATTAAATATTTTATAAAAAATAAAAGCAGAATTTTTAATTAATAATAATCATAATAGTAATTCCTTTATTTCCATATTAGATATTTACATTTATTTTTTTCTCATGGAAAAATAGCCCATCTTTGGGCATAAGCCTCTTCCAGTTTCTTCCAAATAACTTTATCATGTGCTGCCGGGGCCATAGACACCAGAAAAGATCTTGGATGTCGGCCCGCCGTCTCGAACTAGGTCTTCCTCTCTTCTGTTTTGAATGGACAGGATACCAATCAGTGGTTCTTTTCCCCTATCCTCTACTGCCCATTCTTGCTATGTGGTGTGCCAAGTTCTAGGAAGGTTCTAGGAAGGCGTCATCGTTTCGTTTTGGTTATTTTAATGATCTTCCTGTTACGGATTCAATCGCTTAGCTTTACCCCAACCATAAGCCTTTCCATCGCTCTTTGGGTAATAACTAGGCTATTAATTAATTATATATTTGTTTAATAATTATAACTTTCTAGAAAAAATTTTTTGTTATTACAGTCATGATATTAATAAAATGGAATTAATAAAATAATACGTATATTAATAATAAATAATACTGAACATTGGAACAGTAATCTACATTTTTTTTTTTTTTTTCAAGGATATCCTTCGGCTGTTTGAAATCGTTAGATCCTTATAAAACTAGTATTTATCGGTGGCTTTGGATATGATGAAAATTTCAGCTGTTTTTTCCTTATAGTCCAGTTTATGAGCGCTGAAATGAGAGGTGTAGAGTGCATGAAATATGCCATAATTTTTAATACACAGCTTCGTTAAGAGTAGTTGGAAGGTAACTATACTAAAAGTCCCCGCACCTGGGTGGTGAGTTTACTGTGGAGGGGGGAGGGGAGGGGAGAAGGTTATATACAATCAAATTTTATTGTAATGTTTTACAAAAAGAGTGGTAAAAATTATTGATTTTCAATAAAGTATATTTCGGACACCGTTGAAAGGTCGACAAATATGAATAAAAACAATTTTATAGGAAATTCGATTAACTTTTTTTTTATATATGAAACATATTTTTCTAGAGTCCACCGCTTTCGGTATATAACCGAAAAACTCAAAAATATGACCTCTTCCCATCCCCCCACCGTAAGATAACCTCACGCCCTTTCTGTATGTTTATCTTCTAACTACTTATAACGAAACCCTGTGGTAAAAAATAATCGCCTATTTCATGCGCTGTACAATATGTCTATTGACCGTACTAAAAATCAATACTTATCAATTTTAATATATACGATAATGAAGTGGACTTACCCATCACCCTTCATTGGCCATAGAAGCTAATTTAAAAGCGAACGCTCTATGTCATTGATATGGAAATTTATAAATCTAGTGGGATTGAGGATAGGCAAGAGGATTTCCGGAAAGTGTTTCAATCACAGACATTTGGTATTGAGCTGGGAGAGCATCACTGGATGTTGAGGCCTTCTCATACCGGACTTCGATTGTTCAATGGAAACTGCTCTTGACGGGGAAAATTGGCAATCGATACCTGAGTAGGCCATTACATCTTGATGTGGGATAATTAGATTAATTAGGATAAGTTAGACGATATTAAACCTGTGATGCATATGTTAGGTGAACTAAGTAAACTATTTTTATGCAAGTACCATCCTCATTCTTTGATTAGAGTATTTAGAAAATTAAAAAAATTATTCGATACCCATTATTTTATTTATCAATAATTAAAAAAATAAACCTAAAAAGCTAATGTACCCAAATTACTTTTTATTAGTATTTTTAATCCTCATTAAGCCTTGTTTTTTAGTTTTTTGGCTTGTATGGAGATTCTAGCTTAATATCTTCGCCATATCACAGTATTCAAGCTCTGTTAATTGGATAAATAATGAAACTTAAACAGGTTCTCCTTTGCCGAAGATATACACTTGGCTCACTGAATTTTGAATAAAACAAACAATAGCAAGTTGAGCTTTGAGAATACAAACTGCAGAAAGCTGAGGGCCTAATAATTACCAACCAAATTAGTAATTCGCATTTATATACTCTTAAAGATACAATCTAATGAAATATTACAAATTTAATTAAAATCATATTTGTTATGAATATTTAGTTTTTATCGACGCCTTTCAATATTTTCCTTTAATGTTACAATTCATTTTAATTAAAGAGTTGTACTAAAGTAAATTAATGAAATACAAGCAATTATATAATTGTAAATTATAATGAAACAAAAAGAATATGAAAAAATAAATTAAACAAAATTAATTAAACAACATTTTGCAACAGGACGCTTGTAGACACCCGTTGTCGTTTTAATTGTAACTAACGACACCATCATCACCTGGATGAACGACGAGCCACAAAATTAAAAAAAAACAAAAAAAGGATTTTCAAAATTCTAATGAACGATTCAAATTAGAGTTTATGATATAATAGAAATTAAATCAATAAATTTCATTGCCAGTGTCTTAAGTCCTCTCACTATTTCATTTGCACCCGTATACCTTGTGTTGTAACAAAGGCTACACTTGAAAGGATTATATTTTTCTGAGTGATAATTTTACGCAAAGTGACAGTGATTTGTTCGACTTTATCTCTACGATTTTGAAACCTGAGGGGTTCAGTATCAACTAATATTGTTTGTTTAATTCGTTTAACGTCACTTTATGCTGCTATGGCTAATCGGACGATGCTACGGTGGGACTTCTAAATTTTGCCTATCCAGGTATAATTAAGATAGGGATCTTTAACGAGTACCTGACATCGCACAGGCTCGGGACCCCCATTTTACGTCCCTTCCGAAGGACGGCATAGCTAAGGATTTTTTACTCCCTTTACAAAATCCTAAGATCATCTGCCGGGCTGTGAACCCGCGATCTTGGGTTTAGTAGGTTGCTATGCTAACCACTACACCACAGGTGATCCCCTCAACTAATATTTATTTTATATAGAATAAATAAAATGCCATCACTGACCATATATCTCCCATCATCAAAACGCTTATCTCCATAAGCAATTCTGACACAATTCTCTAACTTTCGACTCTTTCCCTCGGTTTACGTTTACCCGGAAATGGTTAAATATTTTATTAAAAGTTATTATTGTTAAATCCAACGGTCGTACCTGTCCATTTTAACCGGTGGAAACTATTACCTACTGGTGAACTATAATCACCGGGTAATATCAAGCAATTCCATCTTGTGGAACCCTCGAAAATCTCACTATCATCATTTTTGGTCCTAAATTTGAAGTGTTTATAAGCACACTTTGGAATTGAGGGTAACGAAAGGGCCGATTACCTAGCCAAAGAGGCGGCTAAAAGTAATTTGTTAACTTCGTATAACAAAGTTCGACTATCATATATAAAGCCATAAAGACATAAGTTCTGATATGGTTAAAAAGTGGGACCAATGGTGGGTGACATCAAAGTCACCAAGCTTACACAGATTTATACCTCACATTACACTCAACAATTACAAACACATACAAAGTAACAACTACAAACTAACACAACTATTGACAGAACACGGAAACTCTAAACAATATCTCAAACGATTTAACATAATACGATCTGACATATGTAATAAAGACGGACAGACTCAAAATTTTAGACATGTACTTAATGAATGTAAAGCATTTGAAAGACACAAGTTTAATCTAGTAAAAAATATTATTCTCAAACATGGAACATGGCCAGAGACAGAACAAAATTTGTTCTTTAAATTTAAGACTGACTTACGTTTATACGGAAGATCGACTTTGTCAAACTGACAAATGATGGGCAGCGAAGGTAGTTTCTTGTTGGCTTTTGTTTTTGTTATTTCTTTTCTTTTTTTTTGTGATTTTGTTTAAATATTTTTGTTGTATTACCACGCTATGTACGTTATGCTAAACTAATCATGTTAACTTTTAATAACATTGTAAAACATGTAGTATGCCTCTAAGGCATTGAACATGTTAATATACAAATAAACGGTCCTTATATGGGGATACCATATAAGGAAAAGAAGAGGGGAGAAAAAAAAAAAGAAAAAAAAAAAAAAAAAAAAAGCATTGTTTATTTTAGTCGTTCAACTGTTCATCTCTTTTGGAATTCTTTAGTATTAGAAAATGTTATAATCAACTTTATAATAACTAATAATTTAATTGAAAGTGTTTCTACATGTCACAATAAAAAAAGAAATTAAAGAATATTTAAGACAAAAAAGCTATGTCTTATTATATGTTTGTTGAAAATGCGATACGCTTCTTATGCTTAAAACTATGTGTACTTTTTGTGTTAAAAGTTCTAATCACCCTTTAATATGAAAGGTTATAAATTTTTATTGCTAAATCACTTTTGAGTGGAATCACTCATATTTTACTATTTTTAGTTGCATTAAGATTAGAGAAAAATAAATAAATGCAGAGGTATAATATATTTTTTACTATGGTCCTAGGTGTTAGTACTTTCTGGTTGATTTTACTTCTTAGAATTATTAAAAGATTAATAGATAAAAATAATTAAAGACAATTTTAAAAATAAAATAAAATAAAATGTATTATATTATGTAATTATTCAAAACTGTATTTACTGTGTTTCATAACAAAATGTCTTACTATTTTGTTTTTGTTTTTTAAAGAATTAAATTATTATTAATTTAATATTTTATGCTCATGCATAATAAATTTAGTCTTATTATAAGAGAGGTCTCTTTGTGACCGTGATACATTGTATTAGTTGGCGATACATCAGCTTTGCGTGAGCACTTAGCTTGTGACAGGGGCCGTAAGTCCATGCTCTCAATCCGATTGATGGCTTGGTCGAAGCAACAGCAAAGCGCCTCTTTCCAAATTCTAGAGCCTGGGTAAGAAATCGTTATATTCTAAAAGTTTTATTTATTATTTTATTTATTTTATTTTATTATGTTTTAGAGCATAAAACCACATGGTTATCAACGCTCCAATTAATTTACATTATGAAAAAACAAATTATATACAGTACAAAAGATTACATTTTATAATATCTTTGAAATGCCTATTGGTATTCCCAGCTGGTTTAACATTCTTCTATAGTAGTGGCACTCTTCGAAAATATGCAGAATGGTCATTCTGCTTCCGCATTTCTGACACCTCGGTGCTGGTTCTTTTTTAATCAGGTGTAGATGAGTAAGTTTACTGTGCCCTATTCTTAGGCGGGTGATGACTACTTCTTCATGACGGATACTGCGACTGGAGGTAAGCCACGGTTTTACAGATTTTTTTATAGCCTTTAACTTACTGGGTGGACTCTGATCCCACATCGATTGCCATTCTGTCACTAGTTTTTTCTTTTAGGGGGCGGGAAAGTTCCATTGCTGTTATATCTGCTGTTTTTCTTCTGGGGAGACATAGTGCTTCTTTAGCAGCTCGATTGCCAACTCATTTCCAGTGATACCCACATGGCCGGGCACCCAGATAAAGTCGACGAATCTTTCTTGTTCTTCCAGCATTTTTAAATAGTTATGAATTCTAAGGATAACGGGATGATCCGAATACATATTATCCAGCCCTTGGAGAGCGCTAATGGAGTCTGACATAATAGTTATCTTTCTCGGGTCTGTATGAGACAAACAAAAGTGAAGTGCTGACGCGATGGCATTTAACTCAGCTGTATAGATACTACATAGGTAGGTGGTGAAGTCTTCTCTTGTGAGTTGAATTTGGTGTTGCAAAGGCAGATCCCGTCGATGTATCTGATTTGGATCCATCTGTATATATTGTTAAATGATTTGGTAGTGTTTGGATCAGTTGTAGATACTTTTCATGGTATTCGGAATCTTTTGTGTTATTCTTGCGATGTTTCGTTAAATCTAGGTGTAGTTTTGGGGGTTGGTAAGTCCATGGAGGCACTTTTATTTGGGGAATACTAACTTGGTTAGATTTCAGTTGAATAATAGCTTGTGATAGTCTTTCGGCAAGTGGTAGTGTTGCTCTTGGGTTTAATTGGAACTGTCAAGAAAAATTTGAGTTGAATAAATATTTATATGTAGGGTGGGGGGGGTTGTAAATATATTCTTGATAGATAACTAACTGCGAGTCTTTTTCTACGGAGTTTAAGCGGGGGTAGTCCAGATTCTGCGTATAAACTTAAAATAGGGCTTGTTCGAAAGGCACCTGTGGCAATGCGGATTCCAGTGTTATGTATTGTATCTAGTTTTGCCAGCGCTTCGGAGCGAGCAGATCCATATACGAAACTTCCGTAGTCTAGCTTGGAGCAGATGAGGGCTTTATATATTGTTAGTTGACCTATCTGCTCTCCAAGTAGTTTTACTAAGGACTTGTAGGATTTTTATTTTATTTAGGCACTTGTCTTTTAATGTGTTATGATTACACCACGTTAATCGTTTGTCGAATATTAGACCTAAAAATCGGAATGTATCTGTCTCTCCGAGGGTGAGTTCTGGGGATGGATGTGGTCTTCTTTTTCGGGTAAAATGTACACATTTTGTTTTTTCCGTAGAAAATTCGAGCCCTGATGAGCGAGACCAGATATTTAATCGATTCAATGTTTCTTGAAGTGTTCTTTGAATGATTTCTGTCTTCCGATCGATATAATATGGCAAGATCGTCTACATATAGCATCACTTTTATACCTCTGGGCAAGTTTCTTCCTAAGTAGTTTACGGCCAGAGCAAATAGTGTTGTGCTAAGTACACAACCCTGTGGCACACCACTCATGTGTTGAAAGTCTTGTGACATTATGTTTCCTATTCGAACCCTGAATAAACGCTGCGTGAGGAATTGTTTGATGAACTTAAGGATGTTACCTCTAAAGCCTAATGAAATGAGTTTATTTATTATATGATGTCTACTCGTTGTATCAAATGCTTTTACCATATCAAAGAAAATCGCCACTGCATGTTGTTTCTCAATGAACGCATATTGAATTTCAGCCTCGAATTGAACTAGAAGGTCTGCTGTCGATCTTCCTTTGCGAAAACCACACTAGAAGTTCTTTAAGATATTATTTTTTTCAAATATCCAGATCAGTCGCTTGTTAACCATGCGTTCCATTATTTTACAAAGGCAACTGGTCAAAAATATTGGACGGTAGCTAGAAACGTGGCGTTTATCTTTTCCTCCTTTCAGAATGGGCATTACATCTGATTTTTTCCATATTTCAGGAACCTCACCTGTTTGCCAAATATGGTTATAAAAATTTAAAAGCCAGTTTAGGCAATTTTGGGGCAGATGTAGAATCATCGCGTAGTGGATTTCATCTGGGCCAGGGGAGGATCCTTTAAGGTTTTTCATGACAGATCGTAGTTCCCACATAGAAAATGGAAGATTGATCTCACTAACGGGATATTTAGACTCATAGTTTGTAGTTTCTTTTATTGTGTATCTAGAATTGTGGGGTGAATTAAATATTTCAGTATAGTATTGACCAAATTTTTCTGCAACAATATTGGGATCATCTGTTAGTTTCTCTCTGTTAGTTCAGAGAGTATGGTGTAGGATGAGGTTGAATAATTTCTATGAATTTTTCTAATTTTGTTCCAAACTACGTTAGTGGGAGTTGAGGAATTTATAGATTCGACGAATTTTTTCCAAGATTCAAATTTACTATTATTAATGATTCTCCTACAAATGACTCTTTGTCTTTTGTACTCTATTAAGTTTATTTGATTCATATTTCTTTTAAATTTTTTAAAAGCTTTTCTTCGGTTTCGGATGGCAGTTTTACATTGATCATTAAACCAGGGCACCGGGGGTCTCTTAGAAGTAGCCTCAGTTTTATGTATTGAAGATTTCGCAGCTTCTAGTATGGCATCCATAAATTGACGGCAGCCAATTTCGACATCAAGTTTAGATGGTGGTGAACACGGATGTTTAACAAGTGATGTGAAGAGTGTCCAGTCTGCTTTTTCGGTGACCCATCTTGGTCTTCTATTACTGTAATGGTTCATATTATTAAATTTCAGGCGGAGTGGGAAGTGATCACTTCCATATAGGTCAGGAAGTACTGTCCAGTCAATGGTATTGTATAATGAAGGACTGCACATAGATAGATCTAATGCTGAGAATGTTCCATAAGAGGAACTTAGATACGTAGATTCGCCTGTATTGAGTAGTAAGAGGTTTGATATTTCTAAAAATCGTTCAATAATTTTTCCTCTTGAGTTTCTATCAGCAGAGCCCCACATAGGGCTGTGTCCGTTGAAGTCTCCGGTAAAGAGAACAGGTTTAGGCAGTTGGTCGTATATGTGGAGAAAATCTTCGACTTGTATAGTATGGTCTTGGGGTGCATAAATATTACAAATTGAGAAAGTAATGCCGAAGTGCACCTCGATGGCTATAATTTGAAGGGGTGAGTCTATTTCTATACATTTCGAATATACAGATTTATTTACAGCAATGAGTACTCCTTTGCACGCGTGATTATTATTTTGACTGTCGGTTCGATAAATGTCAAAATCTTTCAATGATATATTGCCTGTGGCCTTTAAGTGTGTTTCTTGTAGACATATACAGAATGGACTTTCATCATTTATTAATAATTTTAGATAATTAAAATGAGTTTTCAAGCCATTACAATTCCACTGTAGGAGAGCCATGTTGTATGAATGATTTTATGGGAAGAAGAAAATAGTTTACATGGTCCATAAGGTAGATATAAAAGATATACATGTGGGAAAGAAACAGGCGATTTATGAGTTTAAATTTAATTATTGTTTGCTTTATTAGATTGTTTTTTTCGTGATTTACCTTTTCTTGTTTTCTGGGTCTCAAAATCTTCAATATCCTTTTCGTTATCGATCGTTGGATCGTTAGGGAGTTCAACGGGATTTACCGTTGAAGTAGAAGCAATAGGAGACGGAGAAGTGGGGAGAGGTGGTGGGGTAGGGGAGGGGTTAGCGGAGGGAGAAGTGGGGAGAGGTGGTGGGGTAGGGGAGGGAGAAGGGGAGAGAGGAGTAGAGATAACAGTGGAAAGGTTAGCTTCCCCTGTTATAGGGATAATTTTATCAGAAGCAGCAAATGTGGTCTGGGTATCATTAGACGGCGTTTCAGTTTGACTATTTTCTTTATGAGGTTTTACAGCTGGATTGATATTATTATTCTCCGTTTTTTTAGAAAAATCTGTAAAATAATACAAAATATTTGCTTGTATAGCGACATCTTTTTTCTCAATTGTTTTATTTTGATTTCTGGTTATCTCTGCAAATGACTTGTTTAAGTGGGTAGGATTTTTTTCTCTGTATATTTTTTTTGCTTCAAATAATGAAATTTTATTACTAGTTTGTATCGCTTTAATTTCTTTTTGTATTTTAAACGCTGGACAAGAGCGATCAAGAGCATTGTGTGAATCATTACAGTTAATACATTTAGCCGGTAATGTGCATCTTATATTTTCTCTATGTCTGGCTTGACCACATTGTACACACACAGACTCTCTTTTGCATTGTGTTGTAGGATGAGAGAAACCTAAACAATTAAAACACCGTAATGGGTTGGGTATGTATGGCTGTACAGGTACAGTTTCATAACCTATTTGCAAGGTTTCCGGAGGTTTGGGAGTTGTAAAGGTTAATATATAGTTGTGTGTAAATATTTCCTTTCCATCTTTTCTTGATTTTATTCTGACGACGTCTTTTACAGTTGGACTTCATTCTTTTTTAATTTCATTTATCTCTAAATATTGAAGGTCATAATGTCGGATAACTCCTTTACTAAAATTTAAAGTGTTATGGGGCGTTATCTCAACTGGATATTGTTCTCCATTGTACTAAAAGAGAACCATCTCTCAATTTTTTAATATTTTTAACGTTTCCTATTAAATTTGTAATGACTTTATGAATAAAGAAAGGGGAAACTTTTTTAAAATCTTCTTCACCTACTCTTTTTATTATTAAGTAGGTGGGTATTATATTTTCAACGTTTTGGTTAAAGAGTTTATCTGGAGGAAATTTGATTCGACTCCTATCCCATTTTCTTTTTTTATTTATGGGACCAGAAAGTTCTAGGGGATGAGAAGGCTCTCCCATATTTTAGTTAATGCCTAGATTTAACGAAACAACGTGCTAGAATAAACAATTTAGAGGTTAAGTGAAAGAGAGGTAAAAGGTATGTCTTATCTGTAAGACGCCTGTTTTCTTGGACTGCAGCAGTCTACTGTTGAACCAATACTCGGAAATCTTGTTGTTTATAGCCTTATTTACATAAAAAATCTAATAATACTCACAAAAAATTAAATTTACACAAAATATAACCTAACTTTAGCACACACTGTATGATAACATAACACCATATGAGTTTTATTTATTTCTAGGTGTTGTTTAATAGTAACAATAAAATTTGAATTAAAAAAATCGAACTTGTCGAATGAAAGGTTTAACAATCCATTAAATTAAAAAAAAAAATTAGAAAAAAAAACAATTAACATGAAAGTAAATTTGTTGTATATGCTAATTCCCAAAAAGAGTGGAGACAAAAAATAAATAAAATTGATGTTCCATATGTTTCTTATTTAGCCCAAACCAGATACCTATCCTTCCATAGTAAGCTCCATAACCACTCTTTATTGAAGTGCTACTTGTGAGTAGTTCTTCACAAGTTATTTACATGCTATTATATTCACTGTCAACACATTTACTTGTTGTATATTATTTTGTACAGTTGTAAATATCAATAAATGAATTTTTTTTTTTTTAATTTATTGATATTTACAACTGTACAAAATAATATAAAACAAGTAAATGTGTTGACAGTGAATTCAATGGCATGCAAATAACTTGTGAAGAACTACTCACTAGTAGCACTTCAATAAAATCTACACTAAAAGGTCTCTAGGCCATCTTCTTTTCAGACGCCTCGGAGGATTATCAGGGTTGGAGGAGGAAGCAAGTTGGGAGACTAGTGGATTGGAGTGGTTATGGAGCTTACTATGGAAGGATAGGTATCTGGTTTGGGCTAAATCTGAAACATATGGAACATTAAGATCTTTATGGATAAGTTTATTGGTCACAAAGTAAGGAGCATTGAGGGTTTTTCGAAGGATTTTGGATTGTAAGGATTGGATACAAGATGAATTGGATTGTTTAGTAGAGCCCCAAAGCTCAACTCCGTACGTCCGAATAGGTCTAATCACAGTCATGTAAATGAGTCGTTTGTAATTAATTGGGAGCTTTCAACGATTGTCTAGTAAATGTTGAAGTAGTCTGTAACGACGGGCAGTTTTTTGTCGTTTTAGTCTTGTATGTGGATTCCAAGTTAGTCGTTTGTCCAATTGGAGTCCTAGGTAGCGGATCTGTTGAACAGGAATTAGTGGAATATCATTAAAGGATACTGTAGGGCAGGATGTTGTGGGTTTACGACAAAGAGTAAAGGTTATTTGATGGGATTTATTTGGATTTATTTTGATTCTCCATTTTTGACACCATTCTTGAAGGTTTAGGATATGGGATTGGAGTGTTTGAGAGGCAATAAAGGGATCATTGTTTACTGATAACACACATGTGTCATCGGCGTAAGTGGTGAGGACAGTGGTAGGATGAGTTGGGATGTCAGCTGTGTACACTGTGTAGTGGATAGGACCTAGAATACTACCTTGAGGCACTCCGGCAGATTGGTTAAAGAGGGGAGAATAGGAAAATTTATGGTTTACTTTGAAGGTTCGGTCACTGAGATAAGATCTAATAATGAGGAAATATGTAGAAGGTAGGAACTGACGGAGTTACAGTAATAGCCCCTTGGCCTGAGACTTCTCTGATACTTTTGATTGTATCGGCATGTAATAATGCATGTATTAGGCAGAATGCTGGGAAAAACATTTAGTTAGTTGCTCTTGAACCTGTTATCAGAAGGATGTCGGCTAGGACCCTAAATAGTGGCTTCAATTGAGAGGCTGGAGTGATTTTGATTAAGGGTATACATTGTGAGATGTCTGGTATGTTCATGAAGTCCCTGGATACGGATTCCTCCCACTTGTTTGAATACATACCATTTCCCGTTCGGGAAAGCATGATAAGAGAAGTCATGGGTCCAAGGCTCTGAGCCATCATGGATTTGAGATTAGGCGGATAATTGATTCCCTCAAGAAGGACCCTGTGGGCCTGATTCAAATTGTATTCATTGATAGGAGTGGTCTGCAATGTTTGAACATTTTCAGATACTATTTTGGAGTTGGGGAAATCACTTGTGCCTATTCTCAATTCCTGTCGCCGAGCTTTGTACCCAATCATAAAAGCGAACATAGGTGAGGCAATCCCTATCCATTCTTCTCCAGCCTTATACTCTAGACCCTGAGATGACAAAGCCCATATCCAGGATGCGTCAATGTGTGCTTTTTCCATATTATAATCAATAAATTTTAGTTCCACGATCATTTTGAGTTTAGTGTTGGTCACTTTATCTTTGATGCTTCCCTTCTGATTCAATAATTGACGCCTGCAATTATGAGCATTAAGGAGAGCGGCTGTAACTTGTTTTGAGAGGCTTATATCAAATAAATGATCCTGAGCAACACATGAATGTGGGCATACAGAATAGCTTTGAGTACTTTAGCTCTAAGTTCTTTGTTGAGAGCAATACGTTGCCTCTTCGGACCACTGTAATGAGTTAACCATTCCCTTCTAAGTTAACTCTTTTTCTTTGAGAAGTAGCAGCCTTCCTAAAGGATTTGGTGTCAAGAAAAAAGTTGAAAATCTTAAGAGTTCGTTTTTACTGAGTAAAAACTAAATGAAATTTAAAAAAAACTTTTAAGCTAATGTTGACAAAAACATCTTTTACATTACCGTTATGCTTCATCACCTAAATATGAAGTTACCTTCAGAACAAACGCAAGAAACCTATTAAAATTTCATTTTTTCTCTAAAATATATCCTTGCCTGTAAAATATATTCAATAGTCCAATGATCATACACATATATTGTCTGCAATTTTATTTGTATAATGTTTTAATTGTTTTCTTTTACTATAAAAAAAAAAGTTATTTGTTTTCTATTTTTTCTTTCCTTCGATTTCGGCTGTCTGGGGTTCGCGTTAAACAACCACTGTGCAATGTACTTTTCTTCTATTGCGCTCATTCTCTTTCCTCTTCTGCCAACATTTCTTCATCCTCTGTCTATGCTGCTCCCTTCGGTTGAATTTTGTCTGTCATCAGGTCTCTGTTTCTTACATCTGCCTCTCCAATACCCATCTCCATTAAGTCTGTTTTGACTTCTTTGAGCCATTTAATTTGAGTTTTTGTTAAAAATATGAAAATTTTCTTTTGTTTTCACTTTAGTAATAATTTTTTTAATTCATAGATCGCCGGTGTGCTCTATGTTAACCAAATGTGGTTCACGATATCAGAAAATTTTTTAATAAAAACTTTTTATAATAATTTTATGCGATAACCTTTTTTTTCTTAGCATCTTTCATGCAACCGACTTCCCAACTTAGAAGACTTGTTTTGCTTGGTGTCTGGGCTACATTAGGAAATTCGCAGTCTATTCACTCGAATAAGAAAAGGATAAGATTTTTGTAGGTTTAATAAGTATGTACATACTTGTTTTCTTATAAATTTGTAAAAAGTTTAAGACCATTATTTTAAAATTTAAACAATTTCCTTAAAAACCGTTAAGGGCAGACGGGTCCGGAGTTGGGTTGAGGTGCTAGCGCATCGACCAGGGAGTTGCATTATTTAGTACTGCCCTGTTATGGATCTCAGCTTCCTTACTTGCTCTCGCTCCCATCCTCTCTTGTATTATAGATCAAGGCATTAAGCATTTTTTTATTTAAATATATTAATTGATTATTAGATATAATTTTTTATACATAAATTATATACTGATAATGGAGGGTTAGTCGTTTTAACGTAGAATATTAAAGAATAAGTATTTACTTTTGTATTTTTTTGGTTGCACTTTATAAAAGTTCTATATAGTGAAGTAATATATAAGAAGGTCCTGAGGCCAACTTCTATTAGGTGCCTCGGAGGGTTACTTACGTATGCATGTTTTTACTGTATGTATTACATTTTTATTTAGATATAAAATCAGTAATTGTAGCTATTTCTTTTTTTTTCTAAGGAGGAGAAAAGGTGTAATCGAAATAATTGAAACTGTTGTATTAGGTGAAAAGGGAAATTGTTTATGGAACAGTATTAGAGGTTCTTTTATTTGTAAAGTATATGAAATAATCATGAAAAATTCAGCTGCTTTTATCTGCTTTCTTTTTTAGGAAAAGAAATTTCAATTCTACGAAGGGAGTTATTTAGTATTTATCGAAATTATAAGGTTATCGGTTCAATATATATTACTATCTTTGAATTTGAGGATATTATTCCAACGTCATCAGCTGCTTTTAAGATATACTTAAAATTGGCGGTTACGAAAATTAAAAGAAATTGCAAGAGGCTGGAAAACGATCCATCAGGTTTATCATAATAAATAATGATTGGCTGGACGGAATGTTAACGTTTAAGTGCTTGGTAGAGAAAAATTTGCCATTTACTTCGTCTGGCAATTTAGCTCGCCCTGTCAAACGATTTGAGGACTGCTGTTCCCAAAGTAATTTTAAGAAAGTTAAAGATATAATAGATTCATGAAATATGGAAGAATTAGCTTTCGCAACAGAAGAAGCCGTTTGGAAGTTAGGAAAATTTTATCAGAGAAATCGTTCGATCTCCCTCCACCTCAGATTATCAACTCAGAGTTTATAATGCCAATCTTAAGCGTCCTTTTCCTAACGAGGATTCCCTTGCTTTCGTAATAGACTGTAAATTAACCAAGTTGCTCTAAGAAATGGCCGTGATATGTACCCATCATACTATTGAGTATCAAAAGCGAAGAGTATCCCTTCATCATCTGATGATTGTTACTGAAACAGTTGCTACCATATACGTATAAAGTGTTGTAAACCTTACAACTCAGGGACTTGTTTTAGCTCAAAAAGATATTCAAAATTTTGCTTTTACAGTTATCTAACTACTTATGATTGTAAGTGGGGCTGTGATGGTAGCAGTGGTCATAGTAGATATAAACAAAAATTTGAAGATAATAACTGATTATGAATGCTTGTTTGCCTTCTCATTTGTACCTCTAAATCTATTTGAGTTGGGCAATGAAAAAAAATTAGTATGGAATAATGCGTTCCCGTCCTCTACTCGGAAATGTTGGCCGTTCACGATTGTATACTCTAATGAGACATAAGATTCAACAAGAGTTGAAAGTGATATAATCAAAAATCAAATTGAATAGTTTCAACCAACAAAAGTTATTGTAGATGGCAAAGGTTTAATTATTAATAATTATTATTATGAAGGTAATTGGTAATTGTTAATTATACATTTTTACTGAGTATGGTGGATGGAAGAACCATAAATTCGTTAACTGAAACGAATTAAGATAAGTCTTGTTATATTTGCGGAGCCACTCCTATATCTATGAACGATCTTTCTGTGTTATCTCCAATTAAAAAAGAAAATTATGACTCTGGAATTAGAAAACAATTATCACGCCTGGATCAGATCCTTAATATTAGTTTAGACTAAATGTGAGGAAATGGGCAGTTTGAAACGAAGAAGATAAAATAGAAATTAAAAAATAGGAAAATGCCAATTTTATTAAAATTTAAGGAAGAAACGGTTCTTAAAATCGATCGGCAGAAACCTGGTTTTGGAACTCTAATGACGGGAATACCGCAAGACGATTTTTCAAAAAGTATGTCTTTAGTGCATTCCTGATCGAATTAAATGGTGATATTTTCAACAGATTTTATGTTAATTTGTGTATCCTATCTTCTGGATATGAGATTAATGTGGACAATTTCGGTAAATATATTCAGGAGGCAAGAAACTTATATTTAAAATTATATTCCTGGTATTATATGCCCCCTACTATCCATAATCTTGTTCACAGCACCGAAATTATGAATAAATTGTTGTACTGTGCCTGTTGGAAAGCTATTAGAAGAAGCCCTTTCGAGAGTCGTTTACAAGAAAGTTCTCTTGCACTGCTACCAATAGAGAGTTCAGATGATCTTCTGATCTGGTGAAGATCTTCAGATGATGACAACATGGAGTGATAGTGAGTGTAGCACAACCATGTCAACTGCATTGTCAAATGTTTTCAGGTTTAAGGTTTACAAAAACTTAGTTGTATTGTTTCCAGTTTCGTCTAATATATTATATTCTTATGAGATAATTATTTGTTGTTGATATATATATTTTTAATATATTTTTTATTTTGAAGAGAAAAGATTTGCCCGGTCGGGATTCGAACCCGAGTCCCCACTTCTCTAGCGTGGTGCCTTATCCACTAGGCCACCGAGCTCGTATCCGAACCAGGGAAATCTTTTCTCTTCACTGATCCATACCCCATCCATACGAGCTCGGTGGCCTAGTGGATAAGGCACCACGCTAGAGAAGTGGGGACTCGGGTTCGAATCCCGACCGGGCAAATCTTTTCTCTTCAAAATAAAAAATATATTTATCAACAACAAATAATTATCTCATAATTATAATAATATATATGACGTATGTCAACAAGATCCAGTTAACAGTAATGTTCAATGAACATTCATCCCCGATTTGTACATCGCAACTGCGAGTGCCCGGGGGTATGGATCAGTGAAGAGAAAAGATTTCCCTGGTTCGGATACGAGCTCGGTGGCCTAGTGGATAAGGCACCACGCTAGAGAAGTGGGGACTCGGGTTCGAATCCCGACCGGGCAAATCTTTTCTCTTCAAAATAAAAAATATTATATTCTTAATTGTTGTTACTTGTGCGCTTTTATTTCACCTTATTTTAACTGTATTGTCTATGTAAATCAGGTTGCTATGTCTGTTTAAGTGAGTTTTTTCCTCCTAAATTGGTCACGCACATTGCGGAAATATCTCCCATCTTCAAAATAATCATGAACAATTTGCTCCACAATTCGTAATTCAGTGGATAACACTTAAACACTTTTTTATTTTATTTTTTATTTGATATTTACCCATACTGATTAGGATGTGTTTCAGGTGGGGGAGCATTAAACCGCAATATTTTTTGTCTTTCTCTTCTTAAATCCTTGAGCCTTGTTAATATTATCATTGTTGTTAATGTAAAATTAAAAATGTTACTGTTAATTATGTTTTGTTATATAACTCACAACGAAACAACATCTACATTTAAGATAATAGTAATTAATTACTTAAGGGTATTAAATAGCCGTATAGGATATAATCATTCGTAATGTTGTTGTTAATTTGCTACTATTTAATAGATAATTATTAAACCTCGAATATTTTTTTAAAGTTTACTTATATAAGTGCTCTTCGTTCATCGTTAGAATATTAGAATGTATTAGAATAAGCATTCTTATACTCTTGTAATTTGAATTACAGTTTATCATAATCCTTTTTTTGGTTGACCGTGATTATATCTCCACTATTTAGTATAAACTAGATCAATTTTTGTCCGAATTGAGATAATCTGGGTAACCCATATTTGTTAGTGTCCTACACATCCTGTAAAAGTAGTAAGTTAAAATGTTAGCGTTATCCTGACAAAAAGTCGAAGCGCCTCCCTCAAAACTTGATTTTGGACTTGCCTAGTTTTTCCCAAACGATGCAGATATAGGGAACAAGATATAAGGTGTGTGGTTATTTAAATAAATAAAATGCAGTCATCTTTCTTAAATGATCGGGCATCCCAATTATTTTCTTTCTTTTAACCCTCGAGTATTGATGAATGACTGGATTAAAAAAAAAAAAAAAAAAAAAAAAAAAAAAAACGAGAGAAAAAACATTATTCATTTGATCAAGGATCAAAGGAATGAAACGTGGTACATATATATATATATATATATATATATATATATATATATATATATATATATATATATATATACAATTTTTAGTATTCAGGTTGGATCATTAAGTACAATTATTTTTAGGTTGTAGATAATAGGTTTATGATAAGTAAAGTAATAATTAGTTCTTTTTGGTGATGTTGACATTAGATGCAATCACTAAATCGTTACAAGAACCACTAAGTGCTGTATTGGAATTTTTTTTAAGAGCAGAGGTCGGAGTCTTCAGAGGACGTCCAGAAGAGAAGTAATCATACCGGTCTTTCTCACACGTAAAATGGCAATTATTTTCGCTAATAAGATAGGAAAATCGATCAGGGGATATAAAAAAATATATATATTATTTACTTTACTTACATTAGTACAATCCACTAATATTTACAACTTCATTTATTGCAAAGTCTGATTCCTCACGAATCGTCGGAGCTGACACGCTCTGAGGAATCAAATATGCTTCCATAGCCCTCAGCACATTATCATTTACTTTTAGGTCTCCGCTCTTTTCTTTGATAGTGTTTACAACTTTATTTATTCACTTTTGAAATGTTTTTCTGTTTATCATTTGTTTTCACTCTCGCGGAAGCGGAGAATGTCATAGTAGTGTTTCATTTTCCTGCTGAGCTGCGCTACGATCCGTTACTGTGCGTTTGTCGTTTATATATTTTTGTAAATTTTATATGTACACAATAGTTTACTGAATAATAATATTTAATTTTAGTTATAATATATTATTTTATATTATCTGAACTTTTTTTTTTTTTAGTATATTTGTTCTTGAATAGTATGTGTATAATATAAAATTTTCATTTTACCTAATTTTACTAAATACTATGCCTAGTTTTACCACACCATCTGTAACAATTTAATATTGTATATAAAGGTCCTAATTAGTGTGCTTAGTGTGTTTGAACATTTTTCCACCGACTGTATTACATATCTGTTCGTGTGTTATTTCATTATTCTTGACTATGAGGCAAATAATCGAATAGATTTATTATTTGTTTTTCCGAGCTATAAACTGTAACTATCAAACTTTTTTTTTCTTTATATTTGTGCCAACTAGTAATAAATACAACGACCAGTTTATTCTATTAACTTTTGCTCTAATGCATAATTTATTTCCGTACCATCTATATTTATTTAATGAGATATATATATATATATATATATATATATATATATATATATATATATATATATATATGTTTAGTAAGGTTCTTGAGGTTCTTGGTTCAGTCATAAACAAAAAATCAACTATTTTGGCGACGTTTCAAGACTATATTGTTCTCATAACCATGCTCTACAGTGAAAAAACAGGTTACAATAAAATTATACAAGTTAATTCAAAACATAAAGTTAGCTACAGTAGAAGTATATAACTACATGTGTTAGAATAATAAAAATACACATAATTACAGAATATAGAGGAGTATGAAGCCACTTGCAATGTTACTAGAGGATATGGAACGATTCCAGTACACAACCAACCTGTTCCATATCTTCCATATCCTCTAGTAACATTGTAAGTGGCTTCATACTCCTCTATATTCTGTAATTATGTGTATTTTTATTATTCTAACACATGTAGTTATATACTTCTACTGTAGCTAACTTAATGTTTTGAAATAACTTGTATAACTTATATAATTTTATTGTAACCTGTTTTTTCACTGTAGGGCATGGTTTTGAGAACAATATAGTCTTGAAACGTCGCCAAAATAGTTGATTTTTTATTTTATGACTGAACCTCAAGAACCTTACTATACATTTAATAGTAACAGTCAAGAAATTTATCCCTATATATATATATATATATATATATATATATATATATATATATATATATATATATATATATATATATATATATGTGTGTGTATATATGTATATATGTATGTATGTATGTATGTATGCAAAGGTTCATAGCAATGCGATAATCTTGATGTATATCCCATGAGTATAAACCGATATATCTAATACCAGTTTTAAACATATGTCATTCTACCGAATGTATTTATATGTATGTGTTTGTGGCAAATAATTCCTTTGTCTAATTTAAATTGGTACATTTGAATTACTAGATCATTTAATCTAGTACTCGCCGTAAATAATTTAATTACTCAATGAATTAAAGATCATTTAATAAATTATTTAAAAAATAATTATTGCGTCAGTTTCTTGTTACTTGTCCTTTTTCCTTGACTGAAATACATTTATTTTAATTTTAATCTTATCATTGAACCGAAATGTCAAGGGGAAGTTAGTAACAACACATGTTCAAGATAACAAGCAAAAAGAATTTATTACAAAAGATTATTTTAACGAAACCTTAAAATTAATAAAGAAAAGTTATAAATACAGATAAACATAAAAATGAATGAATATTTATAATTTACACTTTATACAGTTAAATGATCAAATTTGACTAAGATTTTGTTAAATTGCATTGTCATATCAATCAATTGATGATGTTTTTTTATAATTATAAGAATCGAGGTTTAGAATGATTGAATCAGTAGACCTATATGTATGAATGCTTTGTAGTTTTCATGGATAAATACCTTGTATTTCCAAATGTTGCAATCCTTAATATCTTGATAATGTGTCTTGTTAATTTGACGAAGCGGGCACGAGTTTTAGTTCACTAACTATCTTGACCTCAACTTCTGTTAGAGAATAACTGCCTTCCAACAGGTGCTGACTGCAAATATTTTTCTAGGCGGTATTATATTATATAAACAGCAGACTGACGAGCAATTCTTCCTGCCGCTCGAACGGGACATATAGCGCTTAGTGAGGCTGACGTTTGTGGTATGGCCTGACTCATCCTTCTTTGAATGTGAGAAGGCGGCTTACATCTTCCTTTCGTTGGCCTTTATCCTCTCGCTTCTCTGCTTCTGAAGCCCGTGCGCCGATCAATTTTTCAACTTTTAGCTTCAGGCGAATAAAAAAAGGACCTAAGGTTAGGTATAACACGAAGTTATTGTGTTTTATGTTATCTGTAGTATGTTTTTTGTACTTGCAGTAAAAAATGCCAAGACCTTTTTCATTTTATTAAATTTTGCTCTAATGCCTAGTTTACTCCTGCGCCATCTATATATATCTAATAATATATCTCTAAAGATGCAATTCAGTGTGATGACTTTGAGAATCACATCCCATAAATTTAGTCTGATGTATTGTGTTTAAATCCTAGTGTATAAACAATTTATTTCTTCTGACAATTGAATAGTACAGTGTATTACAATGATATGATATATGTTTATAGTGCACGGTAGTATTATTTAAAATAAAGTAAATAATAATGTCTTTCATGCTATTTATGTAATGCCTATTAAATATAACGATCTAATTTTTTGTTTTCAGTTTAAACCAGAGCTGGAAGGGGCGGGGAGGTGGTTTCAACATGGTGACTAGAAATGTACATCATTTCTCCTGCTCAAGAGATCATTGAGTACACGCTTCAAAGAACGACTATACAACATTTTCCTATATGTGAGTATAATTTATTATAATGTTCCGAATTTAAATTAATACTTGAAAGGGTTACCGCCTAGCAATAGATTATTAATCACCAATGATCCAGCACGCATTTAGCTTACAGGAACCAACTCATCCCGCTGGTAATTGTGGTGACAGTAATTCGAAACCTTCAGTCTAAACTTAGATACAGAAGTGTCTTTAAAACAAGTTGGGATTTTCTGCTGTTTTAGTATAATTTTTATATTTTAAGGAAAACTGTATGTATATTCTATCATAGCAGCGTCACCGGATTTTTGAGTTGTCTCTCTTTAGAATTACTTTGTTGTTTCAAAAATTCTGCTAATATCAGATTTCTGATGATTCTTTATAATTCACTTTGTTACGGTTACATTTTCAAATGTATAAAAATTTCCACCGCATACTGTTGTCTTAAGCCCAGTGGAGACGGTCAGATTCGACTTACAATGGTGAATAGTCTCGGACGTCATGCTATTTTTTTTTTAAAAGGAAAAAAACGAAAACTCTTAATTACAAAAAAGAGGACTTACCCTAGTAGCGTAATTAACCCTTTAAATACTTCTTAACAGAAAAATATCTTCTTTTTTTTTGGAACAATTTAACTCTCTTTATTTTTCTAGCTCATATATCTCATATGTTATGTCAAAAATCATTAATTCAATTTTCTACAATAAATTGATTAAATTGATTAAAAAATGTTTATAAAACTGAAATTTTGTCCAGAACAGATCCTCATTTTAGGTTATTTTCTCTTTTTTTTTATTAAAAAAAAAATAAGCTGTATCCACTTGTTACATTTTAAATTCATTTTTTATTTATGCATACATGTTTTTAATTTATTATTTTCTAATACAATGTATAATTCACATATGTACCTAAAAACTTTTATAGTAGCCTAAGCAAGACGAAATGCTTTTTTTTTTTAATTTTTAAAAAAGGTGTAAGGATTTTTTTTAAATATTATTTGTTTCACCTTGTTTCATGTATTATTGCAAGTGACAAAATAAGATTTGAAGGATGAAAAATTAAAATTCCTTATTCTCAATTATTTAAAATGGATATTAAAATTAGTTCTTCAGCTAATTTAGGATAAGCCCGGATACTGTTTCCATATCGAATTATTATTCACTTATAAAAATTGATATCATTTGGAAATTAAAACGTTTGAGATCAACTAAGATTTTAATTTTCCGAAGAAGGTTTTAATAGGCACTACTACGGACTCTAGTATGGTTTTGTTTTGTCGCAACACTCGACCAATACAGCATAAGATGAAAATTTTTAATAATAATTTCCAAATGTCTACCTTTTGTTATCAAATAGCGTCGAAGAAATATTAAAACGAGCTACTTTTTAACTGCATGTTTTCTTCCTTGCTATAAATAGAGGTAACTAACATTTGTCATTCGTTGATTTATTATTATTATTATTTTTCGTTAAATCGCAGTTGAGTGATCGTTCTTGGTTTATTTAATCTAAAACTAAATTTCCTTCGTTAAACAACAAATGGTATGCAAATTATCTTTTTTTTTTTTTAATTTATCATAAATGTAATTGTTATTAATGGAATGTAAATAGAACACTGGTCTGTTTTCGATTGACCAAAAAAAAAAATGAAAGTAATTTTTTTTTCTTTATTTAGGTTTATGCCATGATAATTTCTGGATATTTTCTTTTATATCAAATATATCTAATTAATCATTAAAATATAGATTATTTCTTTTTAACGACCATAGTACAAAATAATTATAATGAGAAGTGATTTTTTTTTTTTTTTTTTTTTCCAAGCCCCTATGGCTAACCAAAGTTTCGATTCATTCTTCATTATGATAATTCTGCTTCTTTTACTGCACCAAGGTGCATTTTAAGAGGGTTCTGAAGAGAGCAGTGGTTTGGAGAAAATAGTATTATGAGTCACTATCTAGTGATGGGGCTCACTAGGGTTTTTGGGCAAAGGGGAATTAAAACTTTTAACTTAGGTCAAACTAAGTTGGTTGACATGTTTTTGCCATCTTTGTGGTTTTCCTGTCGGAGTCAGTGTCTTAAATAAGGGGTTTGTCGAGTGTTGAAGGCTGTCGAAGAATTTAACGTGTCTCCGTGAAATAAAGTCTGTCACCTTTGGTAAGTTTAGGGTTGTATGCAGTACATCAGTTTTTGTCCTCTGTAATGTTGTACCCTGCACTATCCTTCTCAGTACTCCGTTCTGAAACTGTTGGAGTCTCTTTGCTTTTGTGTGTGAGATATTTGCCAGCATTGGAGCTCCATAAAGGAGAGCTGGTCTCAATATAGATTTATATATCATTAATTTTAGGCGGAGTGAAAGGTTCGGTGACCTCAATAGGTGATTTAGTCTGTAAGACTTTGTCCTCACTGTCTTGAGCTTACGATGGCAGTGGCCTGATAGTGTAAAGTGTCGGTCAAGTGTGATGCCTAAGTACACTATACTGCCCGCTGGCCTTTTCGTATTTCTTGCTACCGTATAGGTTTTAGGGAGTGAGCGTTTATTTTTCTGGAAAGAGAAAATGATACAGTTTGTCTTCTTGGGTTTAACTGTAATATTCAATTCTATCCAATTTCTCTGTAATTTGATCACACACTGCCTCCGCCTGTCGTAGAGCCCTCGTGGCGTTTAATAAGCTACTATAGATAGCTATATCATCGGCGTAAGCTGCCACAGTCGCTTTTTTGTATCTCGCTCCAACAGTTTCAGCCGTATAAACTGAAAATAGTACAGGGGAAAGCACAGACCCTTGAGGGACCCCACATGTGAGTGAAAAATCTTCGGATAATACCTCGCCTACTCGCACTCTAATTGTTCGCTGATCTAGGAACGATTTTAGCAACGTATATAGCTGTTCCGGAAATTCGTTTTCCTGCAGTGTCTTACATAGAAGCCTATGTGACACAGAGTCAAACGCCTCCGTACAGTCGATTGATATCATAGCAGTTGCCTCATTCTTAGCTATGTTCTGTGTCACTTCCGCCTGTAACTTTATTAGATGGTGCTCTGAGCAGAGGCCGGCCTGGAAACCGGTCTGTTCGGGTGGGATAAGAGCTACTTCTGAGCAGTACGTTTTGAGAAAATTATTTTCTCAAAAACTTTGCCCAGGTGCGGAAGTAAGCTGATAGGTCTGTAGTCGGCTGGCTGGGTACCGTTCTTCGCGGGTTTCAATAGCGGAAAGAGTATAGCTTTCTTCCATGACTCTGGAAAGTAACGTAGCCTCAGGCATGAATTGTAGAGATTAGTCAGGTGAGCTATTCCTCTTCGGGGTAACTGCTTCAATAATATTGTTTGTATTCCGTCATGGCCTGGAGCTTTATTCCCTCTTGAACGACGTAAGATGGCCTTCAGCTGTTTTGGGGTCACAAGCATATAATTATTTCCATGATCTTCTGGTATTTCAGTCGGGTCCTCTGTTCTCCTGTTGATCGTTTCGCGGTAGTAGTTTGCAAATTGTAATGCCTGCTCCTCCGCTGACAGCAGTCTATCACCTTCGTGCAGCAACGTTGAGCTCCTCTTTCTCGTAGCCGTCTTCAGCAACTTCCAGAATTTTCGATGGTCCCCATGGGTGGCCCGCAGTTTCTCATGCCATAAAGACGTCCGCCATTGCCTCATTAGATTTCGAATTTGAGTTGTGAGAGAGTTAACTACCCTCTTCACTTCAAAATCTCTAGTTCTATACCACTTATTCTTCCACTTATTGCGCAAGGCGATAAGTGTCAGAATGTGTTCTGGCGGTGGACGTGAAGCTGATGGAAGTGGACAGAACTTCGGTATCGCCATGTCAGCGGCTACCCGGATGGGAAATGTAAAGAATTCTATGTAATCATCTATCTCTTTCTTCGTGCGAAGAGCAGGGACGGTAGACAGTTCGTGATAGACCTGCGCTTTATAAAGATCCCAATCTGCTTCAACATATTTATATTTGCTGGGGGCCGGTAATGGAAACAAACCATTATCTGATAAAGAACAGGTCTATGATCTGATGTAACGAAGTCCAAAGCAATGCAGTCAGTAAGACGATGGGGCTGCCTCGTGAGCAGGAGATCAACCGTTGATCTATACATCGAGTCTGACCGATGTCTGAATGTATGACTGTTGGGATGAACCACGGTATAGGAGGTTTTCAAAATGTTCTTCCCAGCACCATTTGATGTTTTGTTATTACAGGAAGTGTGGCGAGCATTGAGGTCACCAACGATCCAATAGTTTGTCCGACGTGCACACTCATTTATGAGCCGAGAGAATTCAGTTAAAGATGACCTAGTTCTCCTATAAACCGCTGTGATGATGGTGGGCTTGTCTAGTAGGACCTGGACGGTCTTGTGGTGTATCTTTGGATCGTTAATGGTCACTGGGTTGGGGATTTCGCTCCACCTAGTGCCATATCTTATACCTATAAGGACTCCTCCAGTTGGTTCAGATATAACGTCTCCCGCTATTTCGTATCCCGGCAGCCGTATGTGCCGGAAATTCGTCCGGATGTCGGTGAGGATCACTACAGTGGGTTGGATCTGTGCTATAAGGGCGTACACTTCCATAAGTTTAGGCATTAGTCCGTCCGTGTTGAAATTTAAGAGGGTCAGTGCTGAATTCATTTTGGCACAAATCCTGAGAATAGTTCTATAAGTTTGGTAATCTGTTGTGTCAGTGTGGTGATGGAGGTTTTTAAATCCTCCGCCCAAGGTGGTGGTTTATCCATTATTGTCTGTCTGTCCCAATAATTGTCCATTTGTCTGTTGCGTGTTTGTATGTTGACTGTTTGTCTGTTGTCAGATTGTTTGTTGATAATTAGAGGTGGTTGGGGCAAAGAATGTGCTAGGGAAGTTCGTGGAAAATCTTGAACTTGTGGATGCTGGGCCTTCGTTGTTCCCGATGTGGTCTTCGCTCGTAGAGCTACCTTTTTCTTCAGTTCTTCAATCCTTTTAAGTAACAGCTTTCTGGCTGAACACCCGGTGAATGATGCTACATGATCATCTCCACAATTGGCACATTTAACCGGAACAGTCTTCCGAGGACATTCAGCGATTAGGGGAGGCCCTGCACACCTCACACAGGTAACTGCTCTTCCGCAGTAGTTTTTTGTGTGCCCGAACTGCTGACAACGGTAGCACTGTATTATTCCTTTTCTGCCTTGGTATACTTTGGCGTTGAATCGAACTCGATTTATAGTACCCAGCTTCAGTATATCTTCTAATTTCACGCTTGCTGTAGTCGTCACTAAAATTAGAGGAAGGTCATGTTTTCCCCCATTTATATCACTTTTTTGGAGACGACGAACGTCCAAAATTCCTTGTAATTTCACTTCTAACTCTTCTTGAACATCTGTTACATCGTGATCTATGTCTAAATCATAGATAACGAATTTATTGTTCTTCGATCCGTTTCTTAATGAGTAGGTGTGGAACGGGCTTTGGTTAGCGCGAAGATAACCTGATATTTTACAGTGTTCTTCTTGAGTTTGAGGAAATATTCGTATACCTTCCCGCGCCTTCTGTATTTCAAATAGTTGAAATCCCGCCGTATTCAATTCTACTGCAGCCTTTCTGGTGCTGGTGACACCAGAAACCACAATAGGTGGTATTCTTTTAGGAACATTGCAACTATCACTGTTATCTCTAAAGTTAAGTACTTCAAATGAATTAGCGGTAGTTACCTGGAAATCAGGCTGGGTATTTGCCTGACGGCATACCTTCTTTGGCTGGATGAAGCCGTCCTCTTTTTCTGATTTTGTTTTCCCAGTTGAAAACTTAGAAGAGCTGGCTACACCTTCTTCAGTAACCACATCCATTGTGTCACACTTCTAGTGTCCACAAACAAAGATATTGTGGTATTTGCATTAAATACCACTACAAAAGTTTTTCTATTAGGTTTAATTGCCACAAAATATATAAAAATTAAATTTAAAGAAAATATAACCTTAGATACCATGCAACGGTAACCATATGACTCTTAATGAGAAGTGAAAAAATACTGTAATATAAAAAAGATATTATAATGTAAAACATTAGCTAGCTATCTGTTACTATAATACATATAATAATTATCATTAATTAGCTAAAGTGCAATATATAAACATAAAAATCATCAATAACACAGTCTGATATGATCGGATCGTAAACATTTCCAAATGTTTATTATAGGGGAAAATATAACGATTGATTTCTTTAAATAACTCAGTATTTATTTTTTATATACTTTTGTATAAAAATTATAATATCGAATAAAATTTCTTTTATAAAATGGATTTTTCAGATTAGTTCTTTAAGAAATTTCTATACCGAACGTACATACATTTCACGTTTATATGTTTCTGTTACGATTTCTTGGCGAAAACAGTAATAAGAGATGAGTAGATATTGAAAATAACACCTTTGATAAATTTTCTTACTAACTCTAAGCTAGTGAAGACAAAAAAAGAATTAAGTAAATGCTGTTTCCTAGAACTTCATTCAAATGGAAGCAATGATCGGATTAGCCAACTGAAAGACCTTTTTGCAAGCCAACTAGTCGATCCATCTCTTATTATTATCTATTATTCTATTTAATTGATAGTTTTGCCGAAAAGTAGCGACAGATTATAATTTGATTTTATGAGGCTGTCTCGTTATAAGCTAAAGGTGTGTAGTTATTGTATGGCCAGTTCTTAATCGCGTTAGGATTAACGCGTTAGGATTAACTCTCAGCGCTTAGGCAGAAACTACTGCTCCATAGTTTTATGTCCTTAATTATTTTGAGTTTACTTGAAAGCTGTGATCCCACGATGTCTGCCACTCTATAAGTGGGCGTGCAAGTTCTGATTCCGTTAGAAAGGTTTTGCTTATTTTTTCTGCTTTATCAGCCATTTCTTTACCTATTATTCCGTTATGAAATGGCGACCAAACGAAGTACACCGATTTCCCTACTTTATAAAGCTTCTTGACCAGTTCTAGAATGAAATGTATTACCTATAAGTGATGTTCCTTATGGAGCTTAAAGCGTCGAGATGCTTTTGAAGTAATTTAAAACGGCGAACATTGCATAAATGTAATATTATAAATGTATAAGATATTTATTATAATTTCGAGTTAGAGATTGTTGAATTTGTTTCAGATGATAATAGGCTTGAATAAGGTTTGCAATAAATGACTAGCAAAGGTAATATTATTGGGGACGAACTTGGCTCGAATTGTTACTGGCAATGGTTGTTGCTCTAATTGGCACGCTTGTTTAAATCTATAAACGATAGCAATAAATATTTAGCTAGAAATTTAAAGAATTCGCCTTAAATTTGCAAGAATCAACAATAATTATTATGAAAATGTTTTGTAATAAAGCTAATTTCTTGTCAAAAAAATATATATACCATATATAAAATTTCAGCCAATATTTTTATTTTAATTTTTTCGGCTAAAAGTTTCATTGATCTTTAGGTGTTTATTTGTGTATTATTCCTCAACTAGAGCACATAAAACGTATTAGGATAATTAAACATAATTATTTTTAAAAAATAATGCTTGTTAAAATTTACTGAATTAATAAAACTATAAAATATTAATTTATTTGAAAAACAGTTTTTAAAAAAAGTACGAAATTCAAAATTTATCTTAATATAATGTATTACAGTTTTACGTTAGATTAAATATCCTTAAAAAAATATTCAAAATTGCATTAATTCGTCGAATGCAAGATATAATGAAATTAAAGGCCGGATTTAAAGCTAAGCTTTCATTAATTTATATTGCTTGAGAATTTCTTTAAAATACTTCTTGCTTTTATTTATTTATTTTTTTAATATTCCTATCACGGATTATATGCTCTAGTTAAAGCATTTAGGGACGCAAACCCCTAAAAATGAATGATGCTTTTTACAGAGAAAATGAAATAAATAAATTGTGTTGAATTCTTTGCCGGACAGTTTATAAAAAATATTATTATAAATTATTATTTATAAGAACTTTTCATTTTTATTTAGATTTTTAAAACCCCATTTTTTACCAAAGCATAGGCAACGTTATTTGGATTATTAAACATATTAATTTAAAAAACTAAAAAACCACGCGTTTTTTTTTTTTTTTTTTTTTTTTTTTTTTTTCAAAGATCTGAAAAAAGGGAAAAAATTTTGTTGAGTTTTTTTGGCCCCTCAAAAATTTTCCCCTAATCAAATGTTGTCACACTTCTAATATTTTATTCTCAGGACCCATCTAGACCATACCTTTTTGGGGGTATTTCTTCTGGACTAATTAAAAATATTAAAACGAAGTTGTGCAATTTTTTTTTTTGTCATTGATCCTTGAAGCATTTACAAATGTTCAAGATATACAGATAGCTTGAAATTGGTGAAACTTACGATGCAAGATTCCGTTACACACAGGTAAACTTAATAAAAGCGTATTAAAGACAAACAAAAAAACTGGTAGGAGGTATTTAAAAAACGAATAAAAATCAAAATTTGTTAAATTAATATGATTTTTTATAGTTTTGCATTAGGTGTCCCTCAATTTATTTAAAATCTCATAGGACCTAAACCTTAACGAATGCAATACGTAATTTATGCAATGGGTGGTTCTAAACCATATTAATACAAATTTCCTTAGATTAAAAATTGCTTAGATAGAATTTTGTTTTTAAATAATGCTTGATTTCATTCTATTAATTTCTATATTTTCCGCAATTCAAGAATATTTTTATGGTACTGAGAAATAATCTCTAGATTGATTTTCTATAATTTTAATAAAGACTTAGGCTCCGTTTTTATTTTGTCACTGACTTGAAACAATAGAAGAATATTCACTTATTTTTTTAATTTTTACATGCTTAGTTTTTACTTTAAAAAGTCAGAGCTTGGTTAGTTACCGGAAAATATTTGTCATGTTAAATAAAATATAGTTGTAATATAAATTCTATTTTATACATCATTCTATTTATATAACTTATTTTTCTTATATTTAATTGTATTTTTGATATATTTACATATATGAATTTGCCGTGTAACACATTCACAAAAAAGAAAAATTAATCTCCAACATAATTAAAACAGAAATGAAACACAAAACAAAATAATTATCTTGAAGAAGGTATCTTGTTTGTTATTCTCGGCATTTTAAGTTTGGTTTCTTTCCTGATCCAGGTTCCTAACGTAAGTTGATTTCTTTCTTTTTCGTATCATTGAAGAGGAATCACTCTGCTGGTGATGAACAAAAAATTATAAATATTGATGGGTTATTTGTTAACTAAAAAGTAATTTAAAGGTGTAGGTCATTGGAGTCATAAATACAAATCAATTAATACATTAATTATCAATACAAAGCAATTAATAAATAAATTCAAAGCAATTAAAATTAAATTTTGATTTAACTTATATTAATAAATGAAAATTTAATTTTAACTGCTTTGGATCTAAATAATTTCTATTAATTAGTGTATTATTTGATTCCACGGTAACTTGGATTATTTTTCCAATGCCTTGATTTTCTAAGCCATTTTTCGTTAAAATGTTATTTGTGTGTTATATATTAATGTTTTCACACAGGATCAAATATTGGGGGGAAGCATTCTGTGGTCTCACGTTACCTGTCAGCTACTGTAGATAATCTAGTGTTTGTGGATATCCTGGGGTATGCGTCCCTTTCCAGCAACCACAATCTCTCGCACCAGAACAGACTGGCGAAGCTCCAGAGAACAGTACCGGATTACCAGCTTTATCTATAATTGCCAGTTATTGGATCATGTCTCAATAGCCGTTGTTGGTCTTTGAGGACGGGCGAGGTATTTTTTTTATTTCCTCCTTTTAGACTTGATGCCTACAGGGGATAGAAATTAGTGAGATTAAGTCCAGCAATTCTTCATTATGAATTACCGATTTGAGATGAAAGCTCAATGTCAGGAGGACAAGTAGAAACATGACATGTTGAAAGTATAGTTTAACTGAATCTACCTATAGATGTATCTTCTTTATTTCCGGATTGATGTAGTTTCAACTACGGAGTTTTATAAGTTGGAGTAACGCTATTACTGCATTGTAGTGTGTACGAAGTAGTTGTTTCGTTTTAATTACTTAAACAAATAATTTTGCCAGTACTAAAGGTATAATTTTGCTAGGACTAAATAACAACAGTATTTTTTTCAAAATTTAAATTATTTTATCAAGGAATCAAGATCATTTTTCTTATGATCATTTTGCTTTTCTTTCATAAATCAGAAAAAAAAAATTATTTAAACTTAAGTATGTTAGATACTCGACATTTCTGTACAATTTATACCACTACACCGCGTCTGATTTGCGGACATAAAGAAAACATGTTTTGAAATTTGAAATTCTAAAATATAACAAAATATAGCATAAATAGTTGAACCAATAACAAAATATATTGAAGGCTCATGTATATTTTTTTAACTATGAAATAACCGAAGAACACATATTACATATAATTTAAAACAATAAGTAATTCTTTTTCAAGGATTTATTGGTTAAAAACAAACACATTGGTATAATAAAATTTATTAATTTAATTACGAATCCTTTGTGGTTTGATTCACTTTCAATTATTCATTTTTCGGATTAAAATTATAAAGCATTTTACTACTTTTTTTTTTTGGTTCTCCTTAACCTTCGTTCAATTGATTTAAACAACACCTTTTAATTTAAAAATGTGTATGTATTAAAATAAATATTAGTTTAGTTTTTATTTACTCTCTTACATCCTATTTTTTACTTTTTATGCGTTGGTTGTCTTTTTGTTTTTAATGTACTTCTATATATATATATATATATATATATATATATATATATATATATATATATATATATATATAATTTATTCCTACACCACAATTGTGTTAAATTCCTTTAAATTATGTCTGTATTTTATAAGATATCGATAAGCTGTCAATAACTGATTTTACAATATTTATTGTCACTATCTTGTAAAATATATTCTAGGAATAATGTTTGGGTTGAGCTAACTTGCTTAGCTTAAAGTATAGTAACTTAAGAAAAATCTCTAATAATTTCAGCTTTATTGAACTATTCTTTCTATAATTTTTGTAAGAATATTTCTTAATATTTCTTTAAGGGTGTCAATAACTGTCTGGTGAAGCTATTGAAAAATAGAGAAAAATATTCACTTTCAGTCTCCCAAATATGAACTAAGGATTCAGAAATTGGGTATAAATGGAGCTTGTTTGTTATAAAAAACAAGGTATAAAAATTTTCTTTTATTTTCCCACTACTGGTACAATTATCTTTTATTTATATCCGAAATGTCGATAAATAAAAATTTATATAAAAAAAAAATATATATATAAATTTTTAAAATGCAGTAATTTAGACTCAATTAATATGTTTTAAATATTGTTTATTTACATTTATAGCATCTTCCCTAAATGTTCATCAGTAAATTTTTAAATAATAATTCCTTTGTAATACTTTTCAATTCTGAAGTAATTAAAGGTAGATTAAAAGATGATAATTTTTTTACTGCAGACTGAAATAGTCAGGGATTTGGATCGCGATTGAAACAAATAAGGTTTCTGATTAATGTGAAGGTGTATATGAGGTGTGAATCTCTTCCCCACCGATGACACCTCATACTATTTTAATATATGATCATAATTACCCACTTTACGAGGCCTTTTAATATCTTTGAGCGTTAGTCACAGAGAAAAGTTTACTTGGCAATGAAATTGAGGCAGGAATAAGGAAATCGTATTTTCTCGGTGTGCAACTTCCTTAAAACCTTTCTTAGAGCGTCAAATGACTTTTAAGACCAATTTAAGGACACTAATTACACATGGTTGCTAGACAAGAAGGTAATGAACTATGTTTATTTAAATATAAAAACTAATCAGTTGGCCAGAACTATACATTATTCGCTTACATTGTTATGTTATGTAATTATGTTTTCCTCTTAAAAACATAAGGGAAGTTTATGACTAGATATTGGGAATTTTATAGAAGAGGAATGAAAGAGCTATGGAATGTGATCCAGGGAAACCGTAGAGAGAGATTTATAACAAAAAAAATAAATATAACAAAATCACATTGCTACGCTACGCACACACAACCACAACAAACTAATCCATCTTAATTAATAAATAATAACATTCTAATTAACATTAAAATAACAACATCATAAGTAGGATATAATAAAACTAACTAATAAATTAATATTTTTTTTATTTATCCTGCAATTTCTTTTTTTTTTTGAAATGGGAAAAATGATAAATAATAATAATTTTTATATAAATTTGTAGTAATGAAAACAATTTTCCAGTTTCACAAATTAATATTATTTCTACCTAATGTATACGTATGCACATAAATACAAACAAAAGAAAAAATTAGTATACATATAAAAGCAACAACAATAAATAGAAAGACCAGTCCATTATTAATACATAATATATATAATACTTTGGGAGTCCAATTTATATTTTTAAGCCTCTTTGAAATATTTTTTGCATCCACATCGATGTCCTCAAAAAAACTCTTTGTTTTGCTTAGTATAACTCAGTGAGACCCAGACCTTAAGCCTTTACCAAACCAATAACCAAGACCAAAACTTTAATTGTTTTGATGACGTTAAAGCGGACATGTCAAGAGACCTAGCTTTGGCAGGCAATATTTAATGAGGCCCTTTGAGGCAGTATCAACGACTTCAATGATATAAACAATAATAATTTTTTTTTTTTTTTAAAGGAAATTATAATTTATTTTATATTTTTAAAATGTAGACTACTCTAAGAATATATACTTTTATTATCTGCAGCTTATACACCGACTTTCAAATTATTCCACCCAGTTAATTTGTTTTCTTTTCTCAACTGAAATGTTCACTCAATTTTAGGTGTTAACTTAACCTTAACTAACACCATAGTTTCTTAATAGTCTCTGCCCATCTGAATTTCCATTCATAAGTTAAAATTAAAAATTGGATATTCATTATGCTCTTACTCTTCTAACACCTCATCAATATAATCATAACCAGGTAATTACTTACAGTTACTCATTGTGTGAAAATATCAATGAAGGGATAATGCTTAAAAGAATACTTAGAATACTAAGACAAATTTGTTATCGATAAACAAATAAAATTTTAATTATTAGTCAGAATAAAGTTCTCTAAACTATTATTAAAAAAAAAAAATAAAAGCAAGCAGTATTTAAAGACAATTAATTAAAATTGTAATAGATCATATTGAAATTCGTACATTTTTTTTGTACATATTTATTTAAAACTTTTATTGGAGGAGATGTAATGTCTGCCTCAGTGAAGGGTAATAAGTATCAAAGATAATAAGATATTTATTTAAAAATATATACATACACTCGTAATTAATAATAATAAATGATAAAAGTAAAACTTCTAATTATTTTACAATCATCAAGAATGTATAATGAAGTAATAATAAAAAATTGTTAGAAAAATTAAAATGAAGAAATCCCAACTGCTCTTTCAGCTGCGTCACTGGTAATATCTCCTGTTCTAACCACAGAGGCTCAGGATCTGAGTAGAGAAGGTGGTAATTACCAGGACTGTAACATTGTAACATAACTTTATATTACAACATATTGATTAAAATTTTTATACTTTTATGTGGTTTTAATATGTTGATTATTCTTATATATACGTTTATTCTTGCAATTAGTTATACGTTTCATTCACGCTCCTGAAAGAATAACAGTTTACACCTAAAGAAAAATGAAAAATTTAGTCGTGAAGATAGAAAATAAAACAAGTTGGATTTTTTTCCTTTAGGTTTATTTTTAAAATTTTAATATACATCAATATAGGATTAGCATAAATTATCTTATTATATTTTTTTTTAATTGGAGTGAAAGGAATAATTTCCGTTTATCAGAAGAACATAATTTGCTAGGACTTTAGAAGGTGCGAGTGTTGGGTTTTGACTCCTCTCCTCGTCACAACTCGTAGCTTCCTCCAAAGTTGGACTTAGTTATGGGATCATATCTCCACACAGCCAGTCTCCGGGCCTGGAGATAAACGTCAAGATTGGAGCCTGCACATTGTGAGAATTTCGGTTGTTGAATTAGTCTCTTCACTTGTATTATGAACTTAACTTAACGTAAATTGCTTATAAAGGTGTTCTTATTGTTATAGTTCATTATTGTTATTTAATGTATTGTTTTCATAAAAACAATAGAGAAATTTGGTTTGAAAACAAAGTATTACTCATTTGATATCAGTTAATTAGAAAATTTCCTGGGATGTAATGAAATAGCTAAGATTTGAGACCATACAAGATCAATATAATAAAATATATACCAACAATGCCTTACCACCCAAAATTTATGGTCTTAAAAAATTACATAAACCTAAAGCTTGTTTGATATCCGGCACGACACGCGGAGCGTAACGTTTCAGGCAAGACAAATATTATTATAGTTAGTTTTATAGAGCCTGCGTATATATAGCGGATCTGATCCGGTAATACACGCCACATTTCAGACATTACGACATTTCTCGAAAAGAATATTTTGTCGGAACCGGCACGTGTCAGACCGTGTTTTAACATGTCTTCTTCGTAGTATAAAGCCTTATATCTCACTCAGACCTATACTGAAAAAAAAAAAAAAACACAAGATATATTACCCAATTATATATCAGAGTAGTGTAAATATTTTCGAATTGACGAAATATATTTTTGATACTTACATGAAACAAAATATTACATTTAAAAAAAATATATACATAATTTTTGAGTGTAAGTTTAAACAATAAATTGATTACTCGCTTATCAAAATTTAACTTGTAAAACATTTAAGTCGCTTAGCAACTTTAGTGATTGATGGTGCTTTATTGTTGCTGGTGCTTTCTATGAAGTTGATATCCCTAAGATATAGTAAAACCTCACTAATCCGACTTTCCGAGTTAATGAGTGGGGGAACAATGTTTTCGCGGAAAATATTCGTCAAATCGTACAGTTTGTTAGTTGTAATTCCGACCGTTTTTATTATTTATATGTGACCGTTTATACAATTATTTTTTATGATAACATTATAATGATTTGTTTTTATTAATGTTTAATGTCTGTTTAGCAGTTTACGTTATTTGTAATATTTAATAACGGCAATACAAGATATTATTTAAAAAATAAAAATAAAATACACGTTTACATTGAAAGAAAGAAAAAAAACTGCTGACAAAATAACCTTTCGAAAACAAAGTTTTACTCTTATACGAATAATGTGAATAGTACTGGAATAATTTTCCTCGTTTCATTAAAACGAAATCTATTACTTGTCATTGTTGCATTCTCACAAAGGAATGTTGGATTGACCCTGTTGACTATTGTCGAAAGTCAACAATGCGGATTGCTATTTGCATTTTTTTTCTTTTCACTTTATTTATTATTTCGCTTGGTTTCAGATTTTGTTGGCTGAAGTTGATGACAAAATGTAGTCTATAGGATTATTTTGTTTCCTAAAATGAGAATTCCTTTTTACGATACTGCCTCTTAAATGAATTTTCCTCCTCAAAAAATCCTTAAGTATTACTTCAGTTAATGTATAAATGTTTATCTTTATTCTCCAAAAAAAAAAAAATTATATTTATGGTTAGAGTAACAATTTAATTAATAAAATCAGCTCGGATAAAATAAAAATATGTGATGAGTTATTCATATGTGTGTGAGTGTGTGTGTGTGCGTGTGTGTGTGTGTGTATGTATATGTATGTATAAAGATTGAATTATTACTAGTTTATTGTCACGAGCATAATTGTTATAATTTTTTTAGACGGTGTACGAAGCAGTGGAGAAATGGAAAGTTTAAAGTCTATGTCCCATCCAGCTGTGTGGCCTAACGTCAAAGCCCACATCACTACCTCTTTGACCATCGTCAAAAACCGTGAGTATTTACTGTTATAATATTTTCATTTGTTAATAATTCCCGAATGTAAATGAATTAGAGTTCTGTATGTTTTTACAGGGTCTAACTCGGTTCCAAGAGTGTAACCGCCGTTTACTTTCATAACAATTATTTTATTGTCTCTCATTAATAAAAAAATAATAATATTATTAATTAATATTAATATTATTATTAATAATTATATAATACTAGAATCCACTGTCGCGGCTTCGCTCGCTCTCATATGTAAAGTACTTAAATTGTTTTATACTAATAATCTGCTATGTATCAAACCAAAAGGTTTTTACTTAGCAAAATAATATTCGCGTGTTGTGTAATAGGGTGGTTGGCCCCTTCACAGCCTCTTGCAGGTGGTCCAGCAGTTCACACTCTTTGTTGGTGTGAGTGCCATATTTCTCTACCTGCATATCCATTACCAGGTATTATTTGAAGTAAACGCGATATTTTTAGTCAGTCATGGAGAAGGTCTAGGAGATGTCTGGTCTGGTCCCTTCTGAGCGAGTTCCTGCTTCCTTCGGAGCTTGAGAGCTCCCGGCTTACCACCATGAAGCCGATCCCACCCACAACATAGCATCGCCCTCATCCCTCATATTCAAGATAAGTTTAGGCTAAGTTCCTTTTGTTAAAGTTAAGATACTAGATTAAGAATGATTCCTTTTCCTAACTGTAATTTTTATATGTCAACCCATAGTGGAATATATATTGTTTTAGTTCAACTGTCATTTATTCACGATTTGCATGCCACTCATTATTAATATATTTTGATTCCTCTCCTCTATAATTAACAAACCTTAATCATTGGCCCCACGATAACCTTCTGGAGAAGATATTAGATTAATACATAATTAATTAATTAGATAAAAATACTAATTTATAAATTGTCAGGAGATTAAGTCCTGGCTGGCATCCCTGTTTGTAGATTAATGCATGATCCGGACCGGACTCACATAGAGGACATAGCAAATCTAAGTTTTATTTGTTTATCCCCAAAAATCTTGTAGCATGCATTATTCCCTCAATGATATTTTCAAGCATAGCTGTAATTTTCATCCTGATAATTTGCACTGATTAGGTGCTTGAAGATTATGTAAAAGCATAATAAAACATCCAATTTTTAATTTTAATCAATGAAATGTTAATGCTGGTGGAAACAGACTATCAACTAACTCTTGCGGATAATGGTCTGCATTATTAGATCTTACAACAAAAGGCCATTTTACATACAATATTAAAATGCATAGGATCTACGTTTTTATTCGTTAATACTTTATATTTGGCAGATATACTTTTTTATTTTCATCTGGTTGGATTTTAATTTCTGACCATGAAACTATAGGATAGATAGTGTTGCAACCCTGGTTTTTGGCAGTCAACACTAAACATTTAAATTATCATTATTGTAATCTTTATTATATAATTCTTTCAAGAACAATGTAGATAATGTAGTTAAAAGTTGGTTAAGATGGGTTCAAGAATGCTGCTAGCCACATATCGGTCGATTTTTAAATTTCATTGGGATCACTTCACTTTACATGTCACACCAAATATTGATAGCTTTTTACTAACAATTTTATTGAAAATATAAAAATTTTATTATCAATGTCAAGCTCTATATAGCGTTGTTCCTTTGAAACCTCTCATGTGGAATGGCTTTCGCCACCTATCGGTCTATGTTCAACTTCATTGTTATTTATTTACTATCGCGCTTTTAATAGCAAATAAATGAAAACCATTATATTTTATCACTGCTAAACCATTATGTATCTATAAAGTTGATGTGGTCAAAATATGGTAGAGACTAGTTTAGTAGTTTTTATGGTTAGTGATGACAAACGAAAATGGCTTTTCCTTTTATATAATAGTGTAAATTATCACTATTTTATTTAGTTAAACACACAGAGTGGTAATTAAAAGGTTTGGGGGTATAATATCAACCAAAAATTTATATATTCAGTGTTCTTCCTATTATCACAGTCGTGTCGAAAAGTACTGTCATCTGTGCATCCTCGTAATTTTCTCAAACATATTCCTGTATCTTTGAAGGATTGTATAATACTATTATTTTTAATTATAACAATAATAATATTATTCTTATGTGACTCAATAATAACTAAAATATAAAGCGTGAATTGACTAAAATATTAGATTTGAATAGTAAATGCTCTTTAATCATAGTTCTGAAAAAAATTGAAAATGTAAATTACAAAGTCTGAATTTTTTATTATCGGGAAAAGGTAAGTAAATGAACATACTATTCTGTCAAAAAAATGCATTGACTAACCATTACAAATAGTTAAAAATCAATTTAATTTAAAAAGTAATATTTCTATTAGAACTATATTTAGAATATTTAATATACGCAATTAGTAAAAATTCATTAAATATTTAGAACTCAAAAGGAATAGGTGGTTCAGACGTAGGGAATGTAACGTTTCGGCCACAACATTGATTTCTTCTTCAACCCATAAAGGTTCTTGGGTCAATATTTAGATAAGGGTGTACTATTACTTACGGTTGTGTAAGGAGACAAGATAATTGCCTAAATTCCACTTAACTTGTAAATTTGTATTTTATTTGTTTGTTTTTTTTTTCTTTATTAATAAAATTGTAAACAGTTAATCCGAATGTTAATTTATTTTATTTTATCTTTTGTTAACCAGAATCATTGTATTTATTTTTGTGCATTGTATTATTCTTAGGAGAGATAGTACCAAAATAAAGTTTATTTCCTATTCAATTTTAAATCCGTCTTAAAGTGGTTTAAATATACTGGGTGAGTATCTCTTAGTGTAAAAACAAAATTGGGCGAAACTAGATCAAAAATGCAAAAAAGCAAAATACCGCAAACCTCACCTTTCTATTCTAATCCGTTGCAGATATACGATAAATCAAAAACTTTTTTTGAGGAAACCACGTTTTTTTTTTCATAAAAGCTGTAATATCTCCATTTTGTTTAAATATTTTTCAAATTTTGACCACATTTTCGGATTTAGCATCAAATTTTCTATAATAGCTGAGTACCTGTAACCTTGAATTTTACAAAATTGGTATCTAAAGGACAGCTTGATCTTCACCTTCTTTGGGGAAGTTACAATGTCTTATATTACTTCAACGCTCACCGATTTTCGAAAAAAAACTATCCACAAAACATCAAATCTCACAAAAACATGCAAATTTAATCAGCTTTCAATTGATATGTTAAACGTAATGATATGATTTTGTTTCAATTTCATCGAGAAATTTACTTTTGAAACCGAAAAACCATGGTCTTCTCATTTGCCATACAAATCAGTTACTTGTGTAAATAAAACATTTTAACAGTCCCTTAATGGAAATGTGCATTTTAAACATAATAAACTCTTCATTGGAATTAAAAGCAAAGAAAAAAATTATTGATTAATAGAAAATAAAGGAAAACTGTCAATAAAGCGACACCAGTTCAGTGGATCTTATGTTTTTACATTTATCTATTTATTATAATTATTTAGTATTTATTTTATTAGATTTTCAATGTAATGTTTAAAATTCAATGATAATGAACATAGACCTCAATTTTGCCGTTAGCTTCTGAATGCAGATTGTGTAGAAGAATACTACTTTTTGAAGAATTTTATGGGCAGATGGGTCTTTTTTTACAAGGGAAGACATTTTTACCGTTCCATGTGGAGTATCGTTAGTTTATTCATCTTTGTATTGCTGTCGAATAGTGTTGAAAAATCATAGTTTGCCCAACAGGTTGAATTATGAGATTACCAAATACCCTACTACAACTAGCGGATTATAATTATAGTCGTATAATTTTGTTTTTAAAATTAAAATTAACATTTATTTATTTACTTTCTGGCGCCGTTAGAGACACCATACTAAGTTTGAGAATTGAAACCTTGAAAAATTTCTTGATCTTATCATTATCTCTTGTTTGCTTTTGGTATTTTTTGCACTCAACAAGAATATGTTCTATTGTCATGTTCAGCTGACAATCGTTGCATTTTGGGGGTAGCTTCTCTTCCAATAAGTAACTGTGGATTAATTTTGAATGTCCAATTCGTATACTTGTTCTTTTCTTGGTCCTGGTTCTTGCTTCCATGGTCCTGGAGTAGGTCTTATTTTTTTAAGTTTGTTACTCTTGCCGATTCTAAGCTATATTTTATGCCAAACTATATTGATTTGATGTCTTGAAAAAAGATTTGAGATCTGGTAAAGGGACAGGGTTCAAGGTCAGATATCATGTTGTTTTTTACGTCGTTTTTGTTGCTAATGCTTTTGATTTATAACAATGAAGCTACATATATTTTTACATACAATATTAGAAAATTTGTATTATCCAAAAAATGTCTTCCATATTTCATACTTTTTCCAACCCTTAATAATAAACACAACAATGTGTATTCCGATCCGGATTGGTTCAGCAGAAAATAAGAGCATAAAAAAAAACAAAAAAACAAATGAACTCTTAAATATAATAGATGAAATTCCACACATTTTTAGTAAAATAAATTTTAAATCTTAAAAACTCCTTTATGATATAAATGTAAGAGGTTTTGGAATTAACAAATATCATGTTGACTTAAATGAGTATTGAAGTAAGGTATTGAGAGATGCTTGCATTCAATTCAACAAGATTTTCTTTCTATCTTATAAGTTTTTATTTTACCAGCTAATATTAATAGTTGGCTTGATATTATTAAAAATATATTTTTTTTTTTTTAAGTAATTATATTGATAAAATTTCAAATACATTTACAGTCCAGTAATCTAGGTAAATAGTCCTGAGGTCGATATGGTTCTCCTGATGACCAATTCTTCTTTGTAAGGAATTAATAACTAATTCCTTAAAACTGCAAGCAAAACTTCAGTTAGTTAAAGATGCGAGTATTTATTCGTTATTGAAAAATTATGAAATAAAGTCTCTAATCAACGAAATAATGCTACTCATAAAAATATATTATTTTATTTAATTGTTTGTTATTCTTAAAGGAGGATACGTTTAAGAGATAAGATGATTTTTCTTTTTATTAGTGTAAATACTAGTTTTCGAACACTAATGCTTAACTAAAACAAATCCACTGTATCTACAATGTTTAGTAACGTTTTCAACTTCTTAATTAATAAATGAAACCTTGGAATGTTTGATGAATTATGTTATATTATAATACAATGGTGGATTTTCAAAAGGACAAGAATGGTGAACTATCCTGCGACCTTTTAAAATCGTTAAATTCTTGAATATTTCAAAATAGTGGCCAAGGATGTCCTTCGGCCTTCAAAAATCGTCAGATCCTAGCAGATTTGAAACCAGTATCATATGAATATTAAATTCTACTAGCGACTACTACTGATTTATTTGTTTAAATTATTGTCATATTTTAATCGATTTGTTTTCCATTTTTATATTATTTTTATGAAAGCAACTTATTTTTAAACTGAGATTTTAGTACCGAAAATCGAGAATCGATTTTTTAAATCGAAAATATTTTGGTATTGGCTTGGCATATTACCTACTGGTATAAAATTATTGGGTGGCTGACACTTTTCTGATCAGTTTTATGTTTTTCAAAAAAGTAACTAATTTTTAATAAGTAAATCTAAATGATTTTATGTTATTTTTTATAAATGTGGGATTCAAAACTAAACATCTTGTACTAGAAAAAAGAATAACAAATATATTTTCCAGCCAGCACTTACATATTTTTTTTTTTTTTTTTTTTTTTTTTTTTTTTATTACGAAGTTACTAATTTTTTGTTTGAAAAGGTCAGCTTTTTTTGGAAAAATAATGCACAAAAATCCAATCCCCGCTATATGTTTACTATATAATTATTTCGCTTCTAAGCTTATCCTTCAGTTTTTCGCCCCCTTACACCTGTATTAGATTCTTTATAAATCCTGATTTTTGCTGACCTTGTAAAATCAGGGTTCCTGACCCTTCAGAATAAAGTTGCTTCTGTACTCATAATCCCTGGAATAACTAATAACCCCCTTAGGTAGTCAGCGATGACCGAGAGCACGCGATGAGTTCGGTCATTTATCATCAGAATTAACCTCTTGGGCTGGAGGGGAGACTAAATTGATGATTTTTCTTCGACGTTGAAGCTGGTTATTACCTTTATAATTTTTACTGTTTTTCGATAAAGTTTAATACAAATCTAAAAGTTTTATCTTAACTATAATATTCCTATATACATACTTTTAAATATATTTTTTTTAAATTTAATAAACAATTTCTAGTCATAGTCACAAATGCATTTTATTGTGTCACAAACAAACTTATCTATAATATTTATATGTTGCATGTATTGCTGATTTGGCCCAGAGTCAAATAGTAATCGCCTTTTATAGTAAACTCTCTATATAATTAGAAATAATTATATAGTAAATATTAAGGAGGGAGATTTTTGTGTGAATTTTTCGTCGAAAGAGCTGACTAATTTTTGAGCAGCAGTTGGCAAAAATTAAAGGAGGAATTGATTATTTAAGTAAAAATTGTTATGGACGAAAAAATACTAGTAACCTTAGAATTACCCTTGTACTATTGCACGCTTTTATTTCTGGTCGGGCTTTCGTTTTTTTTTTTTTTTTACACTAACATAACTTACATAAACTACTGAATGAATAATGTTTAATTTTCTGACTAATGTCTTAGACTCTAAAGTTTTTGTTCTAAATAAATTAATGTGTAATTTATAATCACTTATTTACTGTTCCTGTTTTATTATGACCGTTCATTCGTAGTCTTGTGCGAACATAAATATAACTGAAAATTCTTTACCTCTTATTTCTGTTGCCTCATTTTGTTGACCCCTATGGCCGTTCAATACGTTGTTTATTTGCTAAAGTATGGGGGGTCAACAAAATGGCTCCTGATGTTTAGATAATATTTTCCTAACTCTGTTTTATTTATTTATTTTTTTTTAATCCGCACTTAAGATGATTATTAAAAACCACTATTTCATGAAATAAAAATATTTTATTTAACTGAATAGCGGGTTTTATCAAGAGATTATAGTCGCATTTTTATTTATTTATTGTCTTCCTTTTTTTTATCATGGTTGATAAGTATTGATTTTTCTTAGTTTATGAATTCATATCCTGAAATATTTTTCTCATAATCAATATTTTTTTAGATAAAAGCGTAAATATTTTTAATTGTTCACAAATGATATGTTTCGCTATTAGATTTAATGAGCAAGATAATTTGTTAGTTTGAAATTCTACGTCATAAAGCTACGACTTCCTGTCCTACTGTATCCTATAATGATATTCCACTAATCCTTGTTGAACAGATCCACTACCTAGGACTCCACTTGGATTAACGTCTATCTTGGAATCCACATACAAGACTAAAAAGACAAGAAACTGCCCGTCGTTACAGACTACTTCAGCATTTACTAGACAAACGTTCAAAGCTTCTAATTAATTACAAAAGTCTTATTTACATGACTGTGATTAGACCTGTTTGGACGTACGGAGTCGAGCTTTGGGGATCTACTAAACCATCCAATTCATCTCGTATACAATCGTTACAATTCAAAATCCTTTGAAAAATCCTCAATGTTCCTTACTTTGTGACCAATAAACTCATCCATAAAGATCTTAATGTTCCATATGTTTCTGATTTAGCCCAAACCAGATATAGTCCAAGCATCGAAGACAAAAAAAGGCCGAATAGGGCACATAAGCTAATTTTGGCACATTGTAGGGGAAGGTTTCCTTAACAACATACTAAAAGTACTGGGGGTGGTGGTGAAGCTAAGGGTGGGGGGGACTCTAAAGGTCAAAACAAAATATAATTTTTTAACAGTTCGCAGTTGTTAGCGTTCTGGCAAGGGTATTACACGGAATTTTATCAGAATTTGATATATAGGATCTAATAGCAAATTTAACCGGCTATGAGATGGAAAAAAGAAATTCAGAATCGATCAAATATTTATAACGAGAAATGTTCCGAAAAAATAAGGATTTCACAACGGTACGCGGAATTCACCTAGGTGAAATGGATATTTCACGGAACGTATTTATAATTAAATATGTAGTATCTGATAATAAATTTAACCAGCTTTAAGATGAAAGAATGAAATTCGAAATTAGACAAATAGTTTCGGAGTCATATTCAAAAGAGTAACGACAAACGTGTTTTTGAGGAAAAGTACGACTTACCGCAAGTACTATAATAAGCATATAAAGCTTAATGACAATAATTTTATTTTTAGCAATAATCGTTTAATTAATTATAATAAACTATTCATTTGTAGCAATAAACATTGGAATTTTAACAATAAATATATAAATTTTAACAATAAAAACGTGTTTTTTTACATTTGCCATATTCCCCCCACTGTATCTTCTTAAGCATCGATCCCAGTACAAAAATGTATAGAACCTTTTTTGTAAATAATGTTATGTAAATTAATTTAGTACATAAACATATTTTCGCTAGAAGCAAGAATTTTCGAGTTATTAACGAAAAACTGAAAAAAACCGACCTTTAGAGCCCCCCCCCCACCCTTCGCTCCACCCCACCCCCCAGTACTTTTAGTATGTTGTTAAGGACATAATAAATCCCCTACTACTGTGCCAAAATTGGCTTCTACGTGAATTAAGTCCTCTAAAAATCCTTCGTTGCTTGGACTAATACCTACCCTTCCATAGTAAGCTCCATAACCACTCCAATCCACTAGTCTCCCAACTTGCTTCCTCCTCTATCCCTGATAATCCTCCGAGGCGTCTGAAAAGATGGCCTAGAGACCTTTTAGTGTAGATTTTATGGAAGTGCTACTACTGAGTAGTTCTTCACAAGTTATTTACATGCCATTGTATTCACTGTCAACACATTTACTTGTTGTATATTATATTGTACAGTTGTAAATATCAATAAATGAAAAAGAAAAAAAAATTTTAAAATTACCATTTTACTTTTATATAAACAGTATCCCACATAGCTCTTTGGATGAACTTTGTTGTTGATGTTTCTGATCCATCTTTATCTCATATTAATCTGAAATTTATGCTTATTTCTAATAATTTTTATATTGAGTAATAAAAGTTTATTAACGCATTAAAATTCCCTGCCATCATAGTAACTAAGCATGAATAGTCCAGACCGCATTTTTATTCACTATTTTGCTATATTCTTGAACCCATTTAATAAAAATCGTTTCTATACAAGTTAGTTTGATATTAATGAATAAGATATAAAATTATACATTAATGTATTGATGATTTAATAATTAAACTATTTGTTTTCTGAAAGGAAATAATTTATTTAGATAACCTTTAACAATAAATTAAACAGAGTAGTATCCCACACGCGTTGAAGATAGCTTACTGAATTTTCCCTAACTACAAGGGCGTACATTTCGTCTATTGTCTGTACGTTGTTGGACGAATTATTTCGAAGCTCAGACAGCTAAACTTATTTAATAAGTAAACTTTTTCCCACGACGGGCTGAAACTATTATATTTTCCTGAGCACGAGGATGACCTGGCACGGCATTGAAATGTATAGGCTTCCTAACCCTCCCTCCCCCTTGCCAAGCCCTTTCATACGAACCGCCTTAGTTGTGAGTTAAGTTTGAATATTCAGGAACTTGCTAATTAGATTATCGATCTCTTGTAAATACGAGAAAATCTCATCGTTACACATTTCTTTTGGATTCCTATCTTAATTAAAATGACTATATCAAGGAATAATTGGCTCTTGGATGTTCGATTGTTCATATGATGTCTTTACTAATGCTAGTATTTGTGATTTTATTTATTGTTCACCCTACGTCACCCTAAAATAATGAAAAATATAGCATTACAAACTACAATGCAATGATGTAATCGGGAAGTCCCATATTACGCTGTTCCAAGGATGTCACTGTCTTTTTCAGCACCTTCATTGTCCGGCGGCCTTCCAGGTGAACCTTGAATTAAGGTGAATTAACCTTTTATTAAGGTCCAAATTGCAATTTACCCGTATTCAAAAGATTCGTCGTGCGGGTAGTTTTCTTGGATGGTTTCCCTCTGTAGTTTGGTTAATTCATATTGATGTGCTCTGCCGTTTCCACAATTCCAAGTCTGGAACATGAGGGATCTATGCCTACACAAAGGCTATGGAGTTTAGACAGGAAACCCCTATGTCCAATTATGATATCCAATTTTCAGGGATTTCTCATTTCATGTAAAAACGTCGCTAAACGGTAAAAACCTTTTTCCTCAAGGTAATCAACCTTTCGAAGTTGTAACCAATAGCTCACTGATTTTTTTTTTTTTTTTTTTTTCTACTAGATTATCTTCAGGTGACTGGTTTTCTTCCAAAAGTATAATAGTTGAATTACAAAAGAAAAAATTAGACTTATTCCTACTTCAGCCCAGGCCTTTACCATTATCTACCAGCTGAGGAAATGTTTCAATAATAGACCTGGAATTTTATGCCTCACATATTCGTCTCCTTATTTTTTTTTATTCTTTTCTTTTTAACTTTGAATCTCTACCCACACGTGTTAATCGAAGTGAGTATTTATTTTATAATTCTATTTTGTGAGTACATATATTAAAATTGGTAAATGACTCATAATTATTGATTAAGAATGCCCTGAATTATTAGTTTTAACAACATTTAATGACTGTGACTGTTTCCATTAATGAAATTTTAGAATTTAAGAAAAACATATAAATATGTTAAGACGAGCAATTCAGAAACTAAAATTTATGAACCATAATTCATTACTATTTAGAAATTCCTAAACTAAATTTGATGGTTTCGTTAGTAAATGGTTCATCGCTCTTTATAAGTTCTGTTCTTTTTCTCAGAAGTTTCTGAAATACCTATTTGCCTTGGAGAGAGATAAGTCTTTAAATCGAAGAATGTATCTTTGAAAAAAATAAGTCATTTATTTTTTGTAGTTATATTTTTTCGGAAACACTTCATACTCTTCATGAGGAAACTGCTTGGCTTCTGTTTCGAGTTTTGATGGGTTTTCAGGATTATTTCTGTGGAACTTGTGAATCGTTAGTTAATTCAATTTAATGTATTAGTTTTGGATATCACCAGAAATTTAACTTTTTTAGGCTATTACAAAGATGAATACTGATTTGTGAATCATTGCGAAAAAAATTACGTTTTTCCTAAAATAAGATCTTTGCATTTAACAGACTATTCACACGTACCAGAGATATTTCCTTTGCACCATACTTAAATACATAAAAAGACAAAACAAAAAGAAACGAATGATTTAGTATATGGTATATATTAAATCAATTTAATCCATGCTTACAATATCAACAGTCGTAAAATATTACTTTCTGTATAAAAGAACTAAATACTTTATAATTTTACATTTATTTTTTTTAGTTTATTTTTTTTATTTTTCCCTTCTCTTTAGTAACCCTACAGAATAGGCGTTTATTCTAAAATTGCGCATACACCATGAAAAAGCCTAGTGTATGCATACAATTTTTCATTCCTAATTTTTCATTTAGGTTTGATTGTTCTAATATGAATCAATTTTTTTTAATATCAATAACTTTCAACAAAAATAAAATAACAAATAAAAATAAAAATTTTTAGTGTTAATAGTTAGATCCACAATTAGTTCTTCACAATTCTTCAAGTAGTGTTACCACAGAATACGTAAAGGATACGTCCTTTATGTGTTCTGTTAGTGTTACTGTAGTTTTAAATCATTGCTGTATTCCAATAGCTCCTTTTTATACTTCTGGTATAAAGCTTCCTGTTGGAGAGGCCATGTATCCTTTCCCATTATAGAAGCACTAAATAATTTAAGTTTCTCCTCTTCGTATAAGTGGCAGCCATTTAAAATATGCAAGAATGTTTGTGGAGTTTGTCCGTCACATTTACTAGTGTCTGAGTTTTGAAAGTAAAATAGTTTCAGGCAATGATTAGTTGGTCCGTATTCGGTAAGTAATTGAGTTATTTTCTAATGATTACTTTGGAGTATTTTATAGTTTTTTGGAGTTATATTTGGAATGTATTTGTGTAATGGTCGTCCTTTGATAGATTCCTGCCAATGTCTCTTTCAGTCTTCAATCAAGTCAGTGTGTATTTCTTTATATATATAAAAGGAACTGTATTGTATTCATAAGTTAAGTTTTTATCGATAGCCGCTGTCTTAGCCAATGAGTCCGCTTTTTAGATTCTTTTAATTCCATTATGTCCTTTTATCCACATCAAAAACGTTCTAATTTGTTCTGTAAGTATGTCTTATTTTATTATATTTTATCGAGTCTTATCACTATTTTATTGACAGTATATATATTGTAAGTAAATTTTGGGTGATCTGTTAGTCCTAAAATATAGTTAGTTGCTTTTAGTATCACTAGTTTTTCAGCTGAATTATTCGAGCAGTTCTGTCCCAGTTTGTAAAATTCTTTGTGGGCAGTTTCATTTCGTTCAGTAGTAATGGCACATCCTACATTGTCTTCTTGTTTAATTCCGTCTGTGTATATGTTCATTATATCAGTTTCTAAAGTAGGGTCTACTAGTTCGTCCAGAGCTAGTCATCTTGTATGTCTTTATGATTTCTTAGTATATTATATTATATATATATATATATATAATATTTTCTATAGATTTGTTTGTTATTTTGAAGATGCTTAAATAGGCAGTGTTATGTTTAATTTAGAAACCACGTAAGTTCTTGGTGAATGATCACGTTTTATTTTAAAGTGTTATTGAGAAGTTATTTAAAATATTTTTAGATAATCGTTTATAAAAACTACACCTTCCCTATTATTTGTTTACAGTATATTGTTTCTTTCATAAACCAACACTCATCTTGTCATACTATTTTGAATACGCTCAATTGTGTGAATGAAAATTGGTCTACTAAACTTCTTATGACGTTTTACACTTATCATTTTTAATCGGAGTTCTGTAATTAAGTATGGTAATGACTTTGATGAGTTTAAGTGTAAATTTTGCTCCAGTAAAAAATGATAAAATAAATGATGATTTTTGTGTTTAAAAGCACTAGATAGAATTAGAATTATTTTAAATCAATTGAAACATTTAAATCAAAATATTAATCTATGTTGTTGTTTTCTTCCGAAGTTCAAATTTGTAACATTTAGAATAGAATAGAATAGAAAATAATTTTATTCTGGGACCAAGTCCCTTAAGAATAACAAATTGTACATAAAGAAATGATATTAGTTTCTGGTCCGAAAAAGTTCAAATAAAAATAAAAATAAAAAATAAATTTACGTTGTAGTATTCGTCTAATTCAAATGGCGTTAGGAACTTCTACCTTTTTCTCTAGTCTTAGTTATTCAGAAATCAAACGACGTCCTTTGAATTTAATTATTCAGTTCTTGGATTAAGAAGTTTAAGAAAAGTGTTATAAAATGTATATAAAAAATAGGGTAAATATGCGAATGTGTTTTGATTTTCGAAAGTTGTTTAAACTAAATAACATTTCCTGTGAAAACGGACATTTCACATGAAACAACTCTACAGTTAGTTTAATTCCCTTGATTTTTTGGCACGCAAAAAATTATTCTCTACACTCTTATAAATATATTTCATCTTTCGATTCTTTTAACAGCGAAGCAGATCCTTTGTGTATCTCTTAGGTGCTCCTTCACTTGTTTCTTTACTATCTGAACCTACTTCCTCTCTAGAGAAAAGAAATTCTTCGTGAATTTCATGGCTTGAGAAGATTTAGCGGTTGAGGCCTAAGGAGGAATTGGAGAGGATATTTACCAGAATTGGTTCTCCAAAGGGATTTAGCTAGGAGCGGGAGGGGAGGGGATATCTTGGTGTCTGTTACAATTGGTACCGTAGACATTGCAATTACTTCTTCCAATTTATATTAACTGCTTCATTCCTTCATAGTTGTAATTGGGTGGATTTCTTCTCAGAGAAAGAACTTTTGTTCAATGTTATTTCTCTTAACAATGGAAAAACACTGTACTCCTCCATATTACTAACCTGTTCAGGTCTGAGGGATAAGTGTTTTTTTGTGAAAATATCTTCTGACGGAAAATAAATGTATCAACACACACAGTATATTTCTATGCATCTGTACAGATTTAATATTGAGAGAAATATAAGATTAATCTAATACAATTCCTGTTAAATAATGAATCGTATAATTTAAAGCTTCAAAATCTCCAATGAAAGGCCAATACTTACAGATAAGAAAATATTAGTTGTTAACTACTTTCGGCAGATAAATCTTAAGTTAATATTCTTAATTATTATGACAGTTATCTTCTAAAGTCAATTATTGCTAGTAACTGACTACACAGTGCTTTTGCTTTTCATATGTTCCAGTCATGTATATTGGTTACATTAACAGTTACGAAGATATTTCATTTTCAAATAATTTTTTTAAGTATAAGTTGAAAGTTGTTTTTATTATTGTTTCATCAATTATTTTTATTATTTATTTTATTTTCACAAAATAATATTATTTATTTTTGTATTTTTTTTATTTATTTGCGCACATAAATATATAATTGATAGTAACAGGAAAACATCGTGTTTAATCTTTGTTTACTTTTGATATACGTTTATTTTTGTATATTATTTTAATCGTATTGGTTGTTAGAAGAGTATTTTTACTTTTAAATGTTTTCAATATTTCTTTTTAATTCATTTTTTTTTTTCTCTCTTTATCAAAGTATGTTTGCGTTTGTATTATTTATATTAAGAGCCAAAACCTCCTGTAATTTAAACATCTTCTTTTCCAATCAACAGTAATTTTTCATTCATTCATTCAGTTATCTTCTATAGCTTAGAGAAAAAAAATAGTTGTTCAATTTCAGGTAACATATAATTTATTTGTGATAATTAGCTACGAGCCAATTGCTAAAACCCAAATTAGCTGCAGTTTTATCTTTACTAACTAGAGGTTTAGCCCTAGTTTAACTAATCTCTTTTTTTTTTTTTTCGTCCGCCACGAAATAAATTTTAACCCGCCTAGGTGGGATTCGAACCCACGACCTTCTGGTTACGAGCGCGTTGAGACCGTCGCCTCAACTCACTCGGCCATTGAAGGCCCCTAATCATATTTTTAAACCATTATTTAGTTAGCTAATGTCCGACTATGGATTCGCTTAAATTCTACCTAGTAGTGAGATATATATTTTTTATATTATCCGATGTCTACGTTTGACGTCTGAACTATATACATGCAAGTCAGAAAATATGAATAATTTATAATGCCTTACGAACCCTTGGGTTCACGGCTGTACCTCCCTTTTCTGATCCCTGATCCCCCTCAAAGCTAACATCTACAATATCATACATTATTTTTCACATTTTGTATTATCTTTTCATCAATGCCCTGGTCTAGATGTTAATCCATTGGATCACTAATGATTTGTTTTCCACAATTCCATTAATTTAGTTTTATTTATGTCATTGTTGAAGTCTTTCATAATTCATTTCTTTTCTACCTTACTAAAACTAAATTTTAAGTGAAGTAGATGGTCTGGGATGGAGTCGGGAGGAAGAAAAAATATGTCGAATTTAAAAATGATTATAATAATGTGCCCAGTGTTTCTATTTGCAGATCTTCTTCAGGGTGATCGAAACAGTCAGAAGACGAGCCGAAGAAAAATTTTATATAAGTTAGTTTTTTTATATAAAATTAGTGTGAACTTTCCTCAGGTCCTTGAATATGAATATTGTCTGATAAATAAAAGATAAAACTCAAAGACCTGTGTTTAAATTCTAAACAAAAAATAAAAACATTACGAGGTGGCTATTGTCACCTGGGAGCCTGTTTATTTTTTTTTAATTTAACACTAAACTTACCACTACAGGTCAAATGACCCTTTTCGTACTTAAAATTCTTATTAACAGTATTTATTACAGTGCTCTTTGACTTTACTACTTTTATTAAAAAATATATAAAAAGTTTTATTTCATTATTAACTCCTTTCTTATTATTGCTTTTAACCGAGACATTCTTATAGGAATTAAGCACATTAACTATCGGTAGGTTTAGTGTTAATAACTACTTGAAAATTATATATCAATCTTTAAAAATATTTGTCTACATTTATGTTTTACTTCTTAGTGAATTTATCATTATTATAAAATATAATTTTGAATCAGATTCCGGACTAAAACTATTATTTGTATATTATTATCTAAAATAAAGTATTTTTATTTAATAGTTATTTCAGTTGCATTTAATTTAGTGTTACAGCATTTTAGCACATATTCAGAAAACAGTTTTATACTTTTAAAAATTAATTAGTTGGTACAATGTATTAACATTTCATACAGTCTGGTACTAATCCTGTTCTATTCATTATTTCACCGAATATAACATTTAGTCTCTTTTTTGGCCTCTTACTTAAATCTCAACATTACTATAACATTATAATTCAATCATGCTCCTGATCGTTGTTCTTTACTGAAGGGAATTTTTTTTCTTTACTAAGTAATGTTCAAACACTAGTAACGATACTAGCGATCAAAACCTAGACGATGATAGAAACGCAGCACCAACTATAAGTTGTCCAGTAAAAGTTGAGCGGCCCTGCTTATTCTCAGTTTGTTTGGTCACTATTCTCGTTGTTAGTCGTGTCACAACGATAGCTTTGTATATCTTATATATAAAAAAAATAAATAAATAAAAAATCAAAAGATTAAATCAGGTAAGTCATTTTTTATTCTTTTTCCTATTTCTAACCCACTTCTTAAAATTGTTTTGCTATTTCTAACCCTTTTAAAAGTCAGATAAATAACTGTATACACCTATCAGTGCCCCCCCCCCCCATTACACTACTAGAAAACATATCTCGTCAGTTAACAGCTTATTTCAAAAATTGAAATTTCTCGAACTGGATCTACCAGTGCACTTTGGGTCTATCAGTTCCAATTCAAATTAAGACTTTAGACTTACTTAAAGGCTCAATGGAAAAATCCTTGAGCTTAATTAGTTGCTCATAGAAAACTAACGTTATAGATATGAAATTCAAATATTTTTGTTAAAATGTAGAAGCCATGTACCAGTTCAAAAAATAGAATAGAATAGAAAAAAGTGAAGAACTTTGCTGTGGGACAATGTCTCTTAAGAATAACATTAAATTAGAGAAAGTTATATTATATCTGGCCAGGAGAATTTCAAAATAAGTCTGCTTGGAGGTAAAAGTCAATAAGTTACAAATCATTTTTTTTTTTCCTTTTCAATATTCAAACGGTAATATGCTCATTAAAAATTTCCCAGATAGTTATATAGGGAATTTTCTCAATCTCTAATGTGCATATATAGCAGATATATTAACTTGGTGACCTTTATACTTATAGGAAATAATATCAACACACAATGGCTTTTTGTTGAATTTGGAAAATATTACACTTCCTGAATTTTACTTCCAAGCATACGACGGCTCAATTTCTTCACATTCTGAAGCTTTTACGACTTTAGAGACGGTGAGGACTTGGTATGTAAAATAGAACACATGCATGAAAAACACACTTGGTGACTTTTTATACTTATAGGAAAAAATAAAAATGTAGTCAACTTCAGCAAAATGTAGTCAACTTCAGCACTTGCTACTTAAGCGAATAAAGGACTTGGTTGGCAGAAAACGAGCATCGAAGCAAACGACCAAAAGGACTTGGTGGCAGAAAACGAGCATCGAAGCAAACGCTACCAAAAATTGTAAAATAGATACACATACGTAAGTAATTTTGCACAGTTAGGTTTAGAGTGCTTCTTTTTTGTGTACTTTAACTATTTAGTGCTCTGTTCGTTTCCATTGTATGTACTCCACATATTTCTTCATAAAACCAACTACAGCAATATACATAGTATACGTATGTAAGTACATAAAAAGTATTGTTTTTATTTCCTGTACTGTATTTTTAATTATGGATCTAAGCGGTGTTATCTAGATTATGTTCGCAAATCCGAACTGCTTATGGTCCCATTTGGTTCGAATTTTCGACGCTCTACTATATTTGCAATAAATGAACTGGAATTTTATGATTTAATTTCTTACCGGTTTATTAGGTTGGGGTCCAGTAATATATTTTTTTTCATTGTAATAATTTACTACTTCTTCAGAATCTTATTTTACTAATTAATTTAAGCAGCATATACATTTAAAACTGATTCATTGATTTATTATTAGTGTGATATTTTGTGTTAATGGAATTAAGATCCTAATTGCGTTTTTGTAATGATTTATTTTTGATTGTTTACTTTTTTTGAGAAATTTTATGAAATTATTCCCTATCTGGCTGTCGTGAAAAAATCGACAATTCAAAATAATTTCCTATTTTATAGAAACAATATCGATCATTTTCCAGAATCCTTAAATATCTTAAAATGACATTCGCAACAAAATAGGTATGTTAAGAGCTTATTAAGAAGCAAAACAAATGATTTTCAAAACGCAGAAAGTTTTTAACACATTAAGATTTTAAGGTTAATGGTTCATTTGTTTTCAAAGTAATTGGACCTATTGACCTCTTTACGATATATTTTCTCTATCGTTAATATACGATATAATTATTGTAGCAATGACGAACAAAAATCCAGCTGAAAGAGACCATTAAAAAGTTTTTGTAAAATTAACTTGTTTTTATATTTCGGTCAGACGAAAAATATTTTTAATATTCTATTTTATAAATGCCTCTTATGAAGGTTTTCTAAGTAGTATTCAAGATTACTTGAACTTGTACATAATTAACTTCGCTTAATTTTGCAAGAAGTGTCACTTTGCTGAAGTCCTTCCTCCATAGTTTTAAAGGCTCCTTAGAATTTTAAGGTTGATTTATAAATAACCAAGTTGTTAAAAAATTTAAATCAGCATTAAGGGTCTTATAAAATGTGCTTTTGTTTGTAGCAATATCAACCCAATCCTAAATTCAAATGATTCGCTAAACTTGTTTAGATATGATATTGAAGCTTAATATATATTGCTGAACAGTAAGCATAGAATTGGAAAAGAAGGTGAGTTTCTAGGCAAAAGAGTAAATTGAATATGCCAACATCAGAAAATCTACAAGACTTTCAGAAGTAGAAAATTAGGTTAGTATCGATTTGATACATCCAATTTTCGTCTTCTGCCTTGTTTTGTTTAAAACAATAATAATAAATCATGCCAAAGCCTTTTTACTGTCTAAAATGACTTTTAGATCTTCTCATATCTGGACTAATATCCCGTCAGATTCTTGACAAAATGAACTTTAAATCTATAACATTTCCGCTTGTTGAATGTTTTAATTGTTTTGTAAGAAGTAGCATATTTAAATGTCGAATAGTTTTTTTTATCAGAATTACTTGATTCTGTAGTTAAAAGTTCAAAACATTTGAAATTAAATGAAAATTGATACAAATTAATTGGTATATTTGGAAACTTTCATGGAGTAGTTCTAAAGTAAAATGTTTTGTACTAATAATATATTGCTTTAGGAAAAATGTCCTTTTTTTTTTTTCTCTTCATGTACCCTAACTTTAGGTTACGTTACAATCAATTGTAAGTGCGCTATAAATTTCTTATAGCCCAGAATCTCCCTCTTGTACCTTGCTTTCCTTTCTTCATCAGAGATTTGAATTGTTCGTTTTTTTATTTGGTATTGAACTAGAACTTTTTTTTTTTTTTTACAGTTTCTAAATCATGTTTTCTATAATATGGAGTGCCTTTAAAATCATGATTTTGTTTTATATATATATATATTATATTATGGAGTGTATCACACCATTTTACCTATCTTTAAACTGGCTTGATATATATATATATATATATGTATTATATATTTTATATATATATATATATATATATATATATTTTTTTTTTTTTTTTTTTTTTTTTTTGTATATACTATATATACTATAGATTATAATATAGCAATTTTTTTTTTTTTTTTTTTTTTTTTTTTTTGTGTTTTGTTTTTTTTCTTCTGTGGTAGTCAAAAATGGTTTTGGTAAGCTATTTCGGTTACCAACACTGGGTCTATTACCCCCCAGTCTAAAAAAAAAATAATAAAAATAGTGTTTAACTGCCCCCTATCCTATTTTCTAATCGTGTTCATTTCATTTCGATATTTTCAGATGTATAGCTATTTGTGAACTTGATTATCTTCTCTGAAATTCAAATATATAGGTTATGATTATGTAAATATTTTGTATTCTCAGTCAAGATCTTTGTTTGTTATTATTATTTTTTTTTTTTTTTTCAAATGGTGGATGTAAAAAAATTTTCCATGACCAATTATGGCGCAAAAACCATCGGGAAGGATCAGCTGAAATCAAAGAGGTACTAATAATTAAGATCAAAAAAGAAAACAATGTTGAAAATGTAGAAAAATTTCATTGTCATGGCAATGTGTCATTATCATGTTCTACATAGAGGCCATGACAATGACTGATAGAAAAGGCCAATCACAATGACAAGATGATCTTTAAAGGAAACTTTATCGAAGATTGCATTGATTTATTGAAATTAAAAACAAACATCATTTTCAGCCTGTACTAGAAATTTTTATTTATGTAAAAAATATGTTTCGCGAACAAGAAATATGATTAGGAACTAACGTGACCATTACATGAAACAAAAGCACTAACCCAGTTTTCATGCTGCTCGGCAGTTTTCGAGTAATGACTGTTTTGAACCCGTTTCTTGAACCAAGTGATTCTGGACTTCAGGTCTGCTACAACACAATACACCTGTCGAACCGCACATAAAAATACCATTTTCTTCACAATGAAAGCCTTTTATTTTCGTTATGACAATGACACTAGGCTTTACATGCAAGAACAAAATACATTCTAAGAATTTACTAATCATTAATTTGAATAAAATTAACACTGTTAAACACTCTTACGATTTCCTTAAATAAACGTGTATCGTTTTATATTTGTGTGGCTACTTAGAAGATGAAAAAAATCTAATGTGCCCATTTTCATGCCACAACAATAAAAATCCAGCTATTTAAATAAAAAAAAAAAAAAAAAAAAAAGAGAGAGAGACAAATTACAAGCAATCAGGGTTTTTAAGATGTTTTTAGTGGTTAAGGTAGGATAAAGGTGACTCCACACGCAACGGAAAACCCGAAGGGATGCCCTGAGGCGCCAGGCAGTTTGTGTGTTTGGGATACAAGGGCATCAACAGGTGATAATGCTCATGCTGCTGTTGATTTATTACATATTTGTACATAATGTTGTTTTTATACTTACCTTGTTCTCAGATTTTTTTATATAGGAGCGAGAGGGTCGAGGTGTTTCTTGGTCATTCAAAGTGTTCAAAACACCGCAATTTTGACTGGTATACCTCGTCTGCATCGCTGCCTGTTCCTGTAGATTCTTTGATCTTTTTTAATTCTTTCCGAAAACTGTTATGCACATTATTTTATTTTTTAATCACACAGCCTTTGTTAGCCAAAAGATTCACATTCATTTTTACCCTAATATTTGGTAAGCTGCTTCCTTTTCTGTCTAGTTCCTAAATGTCCTCTTAATTTTGTTTTGCGTAGGCTATTATTGCACTAGAAAACTGGATGTAAAAATCGTTAAATCGTGAAAAATCAAAAAGGTATCCTTAAGGACGAAACCTAATTTAATGGGAAAGAAATTGGCCGAGGATGTTATTCAGCCGCCAAAAATCGTCCGATCCTGACAGATCTGAAACCGGTATCCTTTTGGAAACATTGGATCGCCTCGAGGCCTACCTCCCACCCCCTCCACATAGTCCGATCGGCCTCGAGATGCAGAGGCGTTGAGGCAAGATGAATTAGATTTTGTTTTGAAATTTACGGCCTCCAGGCATCAGATCGGCAAGAATACATCAACAGATTTTTCCGTTGCGTGGGGAGGCATCTTAAGACTCACCGATAACATTAATAAATGAAAATTAAAATTAAACTATGACTTCATTATGGACGTCACTGTTTATAATTTTCTACAATTTGGCCGTAGTTTTAGAACAAATGGTAACCACTTGTCCAACTGACAAATCAGATTGAAATATAGGATGTTTACATGTTTGGACACATTCATGATTTTCACTTCTATAGAGATAAGATAAACAGTAATATATATAGTAAAGGTTTTGAGACTTGTATGTAAGAGCTCGAACTTAAAGAATAAGCAAATTTTCCTGGAATTTTTTCTCACCCCTCCCCCCCCTGCACTTAACCCTCAGAATTTCCTTTATATAATCTTAGCACTATCCCAAATTTTTTTTTGAACATATAAATATGTTTTGACCTAATTGTTCATTTTGAACTATATTAATACTGCAATTTATGTTTTGTCATTATTTTAGCCATAAAGTGAGTATAAAATTTTCTCTTTAAATAAAATATTCGTATTGTTTTATATGTGGATTTTATTCATGTGCCAGGTGATTATTTAATCCTTCAGAGTGTATACATCGATCATCCGTTGTAACAACGACTAAACTGCGTAATTAGACAAGTAAGTACTTGAGGCTGTCAAAAGCCAAAATACATTCACTTCCAGTGAATTATAACTTTGCTCTGGTCTGTTTGAGGTTAGTTACGTTTTTAAATATAACGATCATTTCACCTCATTTCTGAAGCAACCGAAACAGAACATTTCATTTAACGCAATGTCGTCTTCTGTTTTGGATTGAATGAATGATATACTATCTAATATAAAATAATAAAACAAAACACTTTTTTCGTTTAAATGAAATTTCATAAATTAAATACATATACAGCGAGCTTAGCGAACCTGAAGGTTTGATGCCGACATCACCTCTCACCTCACACCTCACTCCAAACCACCCCAACAAAACCTAAATTCTCTAATTTTTACATTTCCTGAGAGAAAGCGCGCATTGAGTAGTTTTGAGACCTAAAAATACTAAGCCAGCTTTTAATCCCTCCTTTATTATCTCTGAATTTAAAAAAATAAATTTTTATTCGCCTGAAATTTTGAGAAGATGGTTGACACAAATATACGCTAATGTTGATACTTAAATATAAAGTTAATATATACTTATGCATCTACAACTCTCAATATATATGTTATTTTTGTTTAATGAAAACAATTTTTTTTTTGTTTCCCCATAAATTATTCATTTATAGGAAAATTAATAAATTAAATTTTCATTTTAAAAATCACCAGTAGCCTTTTGCTTCACTCCTCTTCCTCCTGAACCAAGAATAAACACACTAATTATTATTTTTTTTTTTCGAAATGTCATTTTTTGGCATTGATACCGTGTTCATTGATCGGGTATTCTACACAATGCTTCCGTATGATGACATGCCAGTTGGAACATTTTCAATGTTTAAGAGAGAATTTAAGTCAGACGTGACATCTAGCTGATGTGCCAATAGTTCAGGCAATTAAATATGTCAGAAGTGACAACTAATGAAATTAACTCGTAAGTTACCTTTATCCATATAGGTTTAGATGTATTGTTTTAATTCATGATTGGAAATTTATATCATCCACACTTTTTTTAAACGATATCCGAATATCCGTAGGCGGCTAAAATTTAAAGTAATGTACATGAAGAACTTAGTACCCGAAGTTTGTTTATTTCTCTGAAGTAAGAAAGACAATTCGCTATGTGGATTTACATATTTTTTATATCTTTCATGATATACATGCTGGCTCGTTGCAATCCTTTCTTTGAAGATTGCCGCTGCTGTTGAGGCATATGGTCTCGCCTTGACACCGCTCTTTAAAGTGGTGATATTTTCTATAACCTAGGCTTACTTTATTTAATATATGTTTAGTTTCAGTTACTGTATGTTTCGGTTACAGCATGAGTTATGTTGTTCCGTCGGTTATTCAGAAAGAAGTAAGTATAACGACTCTCTGTTTGACTTCCGGTGCTTATTTCTGTTTGATAAGATGTACTCCAGAGTGACCGCTTCATCTTCTTTGTTTTTTTTTAATCTCTTCTTTTTGTCTGCCAGGCAATCAAAAAACCTGGTTGTGTTCTAGTTCTTCACGAATCCCGTCCCCTTCTTTTTCTGAGTCAGTTTCAACTAAAATTCTTTTTTCGATGAGATTCGATTGATTCAAATTTTTAAAACTTTAGGCCAAGTAACAATTTTCAGGTCATTCTTTAAACATTCATGAATTTTTTTAGTTTTATTTTTTACAATAACGTTAAATGAGCTTTTTTATACGGATTTTCGACTTGGCTTAACTACTTGTGAATATGATGGGATTAGGTTAACCTCTTTGGACTTCCTCGAGGTCTCCATCCCACAGTGCGGCGCTCTTACGGTCGAAGTAGACAAAAGTCATTCTTGACGGGAAAGTCAAGAATGATTATAAAAATCTTTATAATATTTTAAAAACAACTTTAATTCAACATATTTCAATTTCTTTAAAACGGGCTTTTAAAGAAAACTCTCAGTTGATCATTAAAAAAATAATATATTAAAGATCTTTGAATACAAAGTAAGTTTTTTTAGAGTTACAAAATAATAATTAATATCACAACAATAAAATTTACAATACATGATACATGAAAATTATATTGAGTCACTGCTCGTTGACATACTCTCATCAGACGACGTAGATGAGATTGAAGTGAATCCATAGAATATTCGTCATCGCCTAATAGATATTTTTTAATGTCCTCTAAATTGTGCTTTGAATTTTAGTGGCTCGCTTTCCTGCTTGCCTATATTAAAGGGTCCGAAAATATTAAAATATTAATATATATATTTACACGCACATATAAAATATTAGTTACATCAATGTTTTTCAGGTCTATGTTTTATGAAATAAATAAACAGAGACCCATTCAAAGCAGGAATAATTTGTATACTGATGATGTATATATGTTATTAAATCAAAATATTTCAAAAACTAAGAAGTTTTTGGGTCGAAATTGAAATATGTCGATTTGAAGTTTTTTTTTTTGTTTTTGTTTTAAATGTATATATATATATATATATATATATATATATATATATATATATATATATATATATATATATATATATGTATATATACGAGGGTAAGTCAATAATTATCCGCAATATAGTTATAAAATTTTATTGAAATGAAATAACAACTTACAAGTACATCATTTTTCGACATAGTCCCCTTGCTTTTCAACGCACTTGGTCCAACGTTGTTCAAGTTTCCTGATGCCCTCATGGAAGAAGGTTTTGGGTTGAGATGCGAGCCAGGAATGCACCGCTTCTTTCAATGCTTCGTCCGAGGCAAATCGACGGCCCCTAATTGCCTGTTTGAGTGGACCAAACAAGTGAAAATCAGATGGAGCGAGATCGGGACTATATGGAGGATGATTCAATACTTAAAAATTGAGTTTCTGAAGCGTTTCCACAGTGTGGGCAGCTGTATGCGGACGGGCATTGTCGTGCAACAACACAACGCCTTTTGACAGCAGTCCTCGGCGTTTGCTTCGAATTGCAGGCTTCAGCTTAGCAGTAAGCATCTCACTGTAACGTTGACTGTTTATTGTTGTGCCCCTTTCCTGATAATGTTCCAGTAATGGACCTTGTGAGTCCCAAAAAACCGTAAGCATAAGTTTTCCTGCGGACGGTTGGGTTTTGAATTTTTTCTTGCACGGCGAATTTGGATGTTTCCATTCCATACTCTGCCGTTTACTCTCCGGCTCGTAATGATGGATCCATGTTTCGTCACTAGTAACGATCCTGTCTAAGAAGTTGTCCCCTTCGTTTAAATTCAAAGTTATTAATAAAAAAAGGGTTATTACTTACCTTTTTTGATGCCTGCCATACTAAGATTTCAAGTGACGTTGATGTGTACTTAACATTAAATAAGGGCCCGCTAAATTGAAATTGTTTCGATGAGACAGATAAGCGAGCTGCCAATTGTTCAAAGATGATTTCTATCCTTTGTTTTTGTAATATAGGTTTAAAAGCCACAATTCCATATCATTGAGGTCATTATGAAAGGATTACTAAAGGAAACCAAGTTGGAAAAATAATCGCATTTTGGACTTTTGTCCATTGGCGGCCGCACTGTGCATCCGACCGATTTTAGAACGATTTTTGGCATGTTATGCTACCCTCTATCCGGTAGAGGTACCGCATCCATTTGAGTCGTATTCTTACGAAGATCGTTAATGGTAAATCACGATACATATCGTAAAGTTCTCGATTCTTCCCTCGCCGTTACATTCCGTTTTCTATTATGGGATCTAAAATATATTTCAGTTTTTCCTTTCGAAACCCTCAAGCAGCATGGATATTGACTTAATAACTGTCCATGTTTTGCTAGCGTATATGGCTGCTGGTCGTAGTTTTTTTGGTTGCACGACTGGTTAGCCTGATCTTCGTGATGCTTTATAAGGAAGGCTCTGTTGGCTGCTATGAATTAACTTAAAATTTCCTCATCCTCATTAAGATGACCATTAATCCTGGCGCCTAAATATTTGAAACTTGTAAAGCTTTTGAACGTGTATACGAGGTTTTCTTCCTTCTCGTTACCATGATTTTGGACCTATCCTCGTTTATATACATTATTCTTCTTTCTATAAACATAAATATAAATATTTAGGTTTGGCAATACTATATCAGTGGAAAGCAATAATTTAAAAATCAATAATAAAACTTTTAGACCAACTGTTTTTCATAACATGATTTAAAAATTAAATATTGTGTATTCATAAAATATAGGTCACTTAAATTTTGTAAATTTTCTTCTCAAGCTCTTTTCTTTGACGAACTTGAGCCCAAAGGTTAATAAACCATTATGCTTCTTCAGAAGATGCACGAAGTTAAGGTGAAACGCCGGTGGAAATAGGGTTGCTTTGGCATTAATAAGGGAATAGTTGCTGCTCCATCCATAAGCAAATAAATTTCTTATCTGTTGCTTGGGACTTGTTTTCCGAAAACTTTGGTGAATAATTAAGTACTTTTTAGACTTCCTTTAGGTATCTACTATTTACCTTAGTCTCGGTCTAAATTGGAAATTTCATAATGAACTTATATAACTTCTAATTTATTTTCAAGAACTTTTTATAACTAAATTTTTGTTTATTTTTTTTATTTATTTTTTTTTATTATCTATTTACTGAAATTTACAACTGTACATTATAAAAAAACAAACATAAATTCATTGTGTCTGATATCGTAGGCAAAAAAAAAAAGTTCTTTTTGATTAGAACTCCTCGTTATACTCTTTATACTCGTTATACTGATAGAAGAGCTTCTTTTCAGATGCCTCGAAGGATTATCGGGAATGGAGTGGGAAGCAAGTTGAGAGGCGATTAGATTTGAATGGTTATGAACGTTCCTATCTGGTTTGGGTTATATCAGCAACATATGGAACATTAAGTTTATTTGTGACAAAGTAAGGAGCATTTAGGATTTTTCGAAGGATTGTTGATTGCTAGGATTGAATACGAAATAAATTAGATGGTTTGGTAGAGCCACCAAGCCTAACTCCATATGCCCAAATAGGTCTGATAACTGCCATGTGAATAAGTCTTTTGTAGTGAATCGGTGGATTTGAACGTTTGTCTTGTAAATTTTGAATAAGTCGAAAACGAAGAGCAGTTTCCTATCGTTTTAGTCTTTTATCGTTTTAGTCCTACCGTTTTTTACTAACGGTAAATATTATTGGATGAGAATTTTTAGTGTTATATTTAATTTAATTTTTTTTGTTTGGAGTAACACGTTATAAAAAATAATAAATTTATTTTATTATTATATACTTTTTACTTGGTAAAACCTCCGTAATATTATAATATATTTTAAAATATAAAATAATGTAATATAATATATTTTACTATTTAAAATAAGTTAGTTAGTGTTTATTGTTTTTAGACGTAAAATCGTAAGGTCAATAACTCCTATTAGCAAATGAATTATGTTAAATAATAATGGATTATTTAACTAACACATATTCAAAATTATTTTTTAATTATTTATTCTCTCACAAGGGGAAGACACACTCAGTCTCTCTGGATCTTGTTGGCAATTTGTTTGGAGGTTCCTGGCCAAAAAATATTAGACACATATTTTGCCGTTCCGACCAAATGGGCCTTAGAAGCTAGAACCGATTATTAGTTACATACCTTTAAATCGCCATTACTTTGTCACACAATTCTCTGGTTGGTATCGCTGGAAAGTATATAAATGTAAAATTTGATGAACATAAACCTATTAAAGAATTTCGAAAATCCGAAAAACATTTTGATTTTTAGCTTGAGTTTAAAACCAGATAGGATGATAAAACCAAAGACATTTTAAGCGTATTACCACCCTATATTTCGTGTAAACAATTAAAGTTGATAAGTTTAACCGTCTAAACGTATTTCATGTTTTTGTCAATTTAAACAGAAGTTGCCTAAAGGTCAGGCAAATTTTGAAGCTTACGAATTTTTATTTTTCTATTTAGATGAAATTTCGTATCTAAGGGTTCTTTGGAATGCTGAATTCGAATCCGATGTCGGTTCTTTGTAAAAAAAAATGTATTGAATGCACTTCACTTAAAACATTTTAGCTTTTACACTATAAAATGTGATAAAAAATTTTTTTAGCCCTAGAATTCCATTTCAGCACCCTCAAAACTTAGGAAACGTATTTATATATAGATATCAATAAAGCAAACGTTTAATACGGTTCTAACTATTGGATTACTCTCCCTAAGCGACGAATGGACGTCAGGTCAAATATTTTTTTAGAATAAATAGGACATTGTCCAGCTAAAGTTTCAGTTTTTGGTTTGTTTTTTGACATTAAATACACAAGGTTAATTTTCTATAACCTGTAGGGCTTCTTCTTGACTTCGATAGTTACAATTTGAGGTACTCAAAGACTTCATGTTTTTTTTTATTTTTTTATTTATTTATTTATTTATTATTATTATTATCTTGCTAGATAGAATTTTATCCTTTAAGCGCAACCATTTTTTTATTTAGTTTTTGTTCTTTAAGAGGACGGCTAATTTCTGCATTATTTACCATAGTTCCCCTCTACAAGAGCGTATCCGTGATATGCGCGAACCACCGGTGCCCCACGCTCCTGGAATCCTGTTTAAGAATACGGGGTTTACGAACGAAGTTTACACTATCGTTGAAGGAACCTCCATGTCGTCCGTGTTGGTGGCTAGTGCAGCCTGCATTTTTACTAATTAATTGCTTGAAGATTCTAGAAGACCTTGTTTTTTGTGAGCAAAATTTTATAATTATTTAGTTTTATAAGTACGTGCACTTTTTACTGTTGAACCTCAGGTCTCAAGAATTATGTGGGCATAATAGAAATTTTTAGAGAATGTCTTCTTCAAACTTTGAAAATATTATAAACCTGGTAGCATCGTACATCCAAATAAAAGACACGTTTAAGTTAAAAGAAAAATTTCGAATTGCTATATTGGCTTAGAATAAGCTCAAACTAACATTACTATTTCTGGCCACTGTCCTTAGTTGTACCAGTTTACAGAATTTATTTAAAATTTCGAATCTAGATATCAGGGAATTGTAAACTAAAGTTATATCTGCGTGTGAAGACAACATAACGGTAATAAGACAAAGATTGTTTTTATTTTAAATCAATGTCTACTAAAAATTGTTAAGACTGAGTCCTGAGGTTTCAGTAACTATAAAATTAAATAATATATGGTATTAAAGTAATAAAATAATAATAAACTGATAAATATACTTAAAAAGTATACGTGCGTTAATATTCAGAATTCTTACTGTCCGGATTAATACTTTTTATGCGTTGAGAGAATCAGAGGTTGTAATTGTGTCAGTAACCGAATCTATTAATATAAGAATTTTGTATACTCACTTTCCTTATTATATTTTGATGATTTTAAATGATCAATAGCTTGCTAAAAGATCTTCGGTGGTAATTTAGACGTATAAGGATTCACATGTGTAGTTTTCATGTGGCTAATTACATTTAGCATTATTTTAGCCATAGCTTGATTGTATAATTTATTGTTACTTTTTTCGAAAGCACCTACGTTTTTATTCTTAAAGAACTTTAGGAGTAATAATATTCTTTTTACTCGTATGTTGAATTTTAGTAGACAAACCAAATTCTAAACTCTTATTCTTCCAGTTCTTACCTATGCCAGTCAAACATTGGTATTAAATAAAAGTGAAGAAAATGATTTACTCCTGTTTCAATTTTCGGACCTGTGAGAGAAGGAATGGTTTATTCAACTTAGTCAAGTTGAAAGTGTATGAGCTGTTTAAAAAACCTAATGTTGTCAGAACTATAAAATTGGGAAGTCTAATCAGGGGAGAACAGGTAGCCTAGATGGAAAGATCCAAGATCCTGATAAGAGTCATTGAAGACCAACTACACCGTACAAGAATAGTTGGATGACCGAAATCGAGATAGACATAACGAGTGACAGATGACACGAAAGATTTCTGGGAGTCAGAAAATGTAAAGCGGGAACTCATTTAGGACCCACCAAGAGTTGCAGAACCAATCAGATACATAGATATATAATATTCTTGTTTATGCTAGTGTTTATGTTTACGGGTAGTAGGCGCAAGTAGGTTGCGCTAAATTTTATTTTAAAATAAAAAGCTTAAAAAAGGGCCGCCAATTGTCTTTTATTGATTGGAAGTTATTGTTAAACTGAATAGGATAATTGAAATTAATGATCTTAAGGAAATATTATGATTTTTTTTATTGAGTTTATCTTTTGTTGGCTATTCGCAAGATCTTAATTTTTTTTCTTTAATGTTTATAAATAGAATAGAAATCCCATAGTTTTCAATAGAATATAATCATTAAAAATGATCTATCGTACTGATGATTCTTGGTAGTGATTATCGGTCATCCTCTTAGCCTAATGGAACATTACATTAAAGGTCAACAGTCCATTTCAGAATAGGTTATTGATTCGGTCCTGGGTTGAATACAGAACCCTCTGAACATTGGGCTTGTGGGGTCACTATCTTGTCTGAAGAGCTTCAGTCTGTTTCAGTGGTACCGATGAGAAGTTAACATATTACTCTGTGACAATTATTCTGGAAAGGTCCCTCCAGTCAGAACTTCTATAAGTCTTATAATTCAAGGACTCAATACAGAGAGGATATTGGTGATCTAAAAATTAAATAGGTAAAGTAAAGGGATGCCGATAGGAGGGTTAAGAAAGTACACCCAAGGTTAAAATCCTTTATCGTAGTGCTGATGTTTCTGCTCACTTTGCAGGTCTTTCTCAGGTCTGCAAGTGACATGACAAGACTTACAAGGCACTGTGACCCAGACAGTTATTGATACCGTTAGTGCATTATTCATGCTACACGTACACTTAAAATAAATTAGAATGTTACAACTAACAATTATAAATAGAAAATATTTTAAAAATTTTATAAATGATGAAGAAAAGCTGAAAATTAAACTAATAATCAAATGAGCTTTAGTAATATTTTTTTTTATTAACCGCCTTAACCAGCCTACTTCACCTCTGCTTATCTTAGGCTATCGCTTACACTTTGTTGCCTTTAGTTATCTTCTGGTATCTTTGTTTTAATAGACAGAAGTCGTTACCTCGTTTAAGACAGATTTTTTGAGGCTGATTGAATGTTTCGTAGTAGGAAGATTTTTACAGGTGTAGTTCCTCTGTGGGAATCGAACCAACGCCGTATTAGCCTTAGTATCTGGAATCTGTGGTCTTATCTAGAGGGCGGTCACCCATCCAAGTGCTGACCGCTCGACAGTGCTTAACTTTAAATATCTGCTGCACATTTCTTAGTCCACTCAGCTACCCCAACCAAATGAAATATGACCCTTGATTATTAACGTATTTTGACCAAAAAATAAAAAATAAAAAATGCAACAATACAATTAAAAATAAATTTTAATTATTAGAAGAAAAATAAAAGTAGAACAAACTATAATACGACTTGTTACGAACGCAGTTTAAGTTTTCTCTGCCAACGGTACCAACGCAATTTTTAGTCCTGTGCTAAAGTAGCTTTGTTTTTAAATACGAGTCTTCCTAATCTTCTGACTACCCGCTGGATCTTGGGGAAAAAAGATTTATTGCTCATGTATTTCAAAAGTGACGCAACTCAAAAATCTGTTATTTTAATTTATATATACGTTTTCTATGAAATGATAAAAATGTCTGTAATTAACTTCAAATTCCTACTGATACATCCAACTAGCGGTTGAGATTAAAAGATAATTTAGGTACACTTTTGATATTTTTATATTGGTGACTCACGTGTGTTACCAGTTAATTATGATCCTTTCATAGCATCCCAAATACTCCAATCTCATATCATACTTTCATTTTTTCAGCATTCTCTTGCAGTTAGCACAGTAATTGTTGAGGAGGGGGCGTTTCGCTTTTGTAAAACAATCACCGCTCCAAATGAGTCTATGTAAAAGAATTATTCTCAGCCAAACAATGCCAAATGAAGAGTAGAGTAGAAAAAAAGAAAGAATTTTACCAATTTACTGTGATTTGAAGCTGAGAATAAGCTGGTGATTTGAAAATTGGGAAACCTGAAATTAAGAAAAAATAAAAAAATAAAAAAATGATGGTAAGATATAAAATAGAAGCAATAGAAAACTAAAAACAAAAAGTAATATAAAGTTAGAACAAAATTATCTCCTATAATTATTAGCAGAAAATGAAATAAATAAAAAAAAAATTAATATAAAACTAATTTTATAACTCTGAAGATAATTAAATGAATTTAGTAAATAATTTAAATTTAACTATGACGGAGTCTGAGTCAAGTTACCTACAAAAAAAATAGGGTTTAAATACTTGGTAGACGTCTTCGCTGGTGGAAGTGTCCTCAGCAATTCGGTGGGTTCTCAAAAAAGGCAGGGGTGAAAGAAGATCGCGTAGAGGTGAGAGAAGATCGGTGAGTAAAGAAGATTGCTGTGCGTAAATAGCGCTTTCTTCCAGGGAGGCTATGACTGCCCTTCTTTCTTTGTTTTCTCTCTGTTACCTTCTTGTGAAAATTTGAATTTACCTTTAAATTGTAATCTTCTAGGCCAGATATAATATTCTTACATAAACGTTCTGTTATGTAATGCTATTCTGAAAGGACTGTCCCAGAATAAACTTCTTTTTCTATTCTGTTCTATAGTTCTAGGAAATCCTTTGGTGTAGGCTATGCCCTTTTCGACCAGGGTAGTTACTTTTTGAAATCTGCTTCACTTTGCAACATGGGTAGCACTTTTGAACTTACTACAGTTTATCTCGCATTAAAACACATTTAATTTAAGCTAGTTAATAATTTGTTCCTATCTAACCCATAAAACTTATGAATGTCGTAATATCCGCTCCAATCCGTTCCGTCAGTAATGCTTCCTAGGCATATCGGTCAGTTTACAAATGATTCTAACAGTCCGAGTGATATCAACAAAATAGAACATTTGAAACCTGCATTATCTTTGTTTTCCCTGTAATGGGTACATATATTTGTAACCCATCCATCTGTCGACATAACACCCGTATTTAAATAAATATGACACTATGTTCTGGAATTAGATAGTTTCATAATGTCTCATCTATCGTCTATAGTTTTAATGAATTCGTAAGTATGCCTACTTTATGTTGAATTACTCCATGTTTGGTTCCAAATTTTTCTAGTTATTACTTTCAAAAAGTTCTTAACTCCAGTAATAGGTGCCCTATTGAATAAAACTGGAATGGTTTTGTCCTTCGCCGCATTCTTTACCTCTGCATCTGCTCGTTCCTTCTCAAGTGTCTTCACGTTTGTCGCTAAAACCTTTCGTTTATTAGCTATATTGGTTTAAATAAAAATGTCGCATTTAAAACTTATTTTCTCAAAAATTTATTAATTTCGAATTATCATAAATTGTTTATTTTATTTAATTATTATTATTATGATCGGCGCTACTGCCTTCCAAAGCCTATATTGGCAGCAACATACCTCCATTTTCCAACTGCTTCGAGTCCTCCTCTATGTCATCCAACCATCACATTCTCGGGCGTCCTCGTCTACGAGCTCTTCCAGGCTTTTCATAATATAGTTTCCTTGGGAGATGGTCACTTCCCATCCGTTCCACATCGCCGAGCCACCTCAACCTTCCCAGTTTTATAATGTTCACAATATTAGACTTGCCATAAAATTTTCTCATTTCCTCAGTAGTACAAATTCTCCGCTCTATTTCGTAGTAGGTAGTTCTATATATATTCTGAAGAACTTTCCTTTCCCAAGTGTATAAGCCTTTCAATTTTTCTTGTTGTAATATTAGCTTATATTTTTTTCTATATTATATTTTTCACTTGGACCTACTATTCAAAAGCTCTATTGGTTTGAATAAAAAAAATCACGTTTCAAACCCCCTACTTTTTCTAAACATTATTTATTTCTAATATGATTAATTTTGAATTCATTTGAATTATTAATTTAAGTAATTTGGTCCTTTTAATTCTTGAATGTTAATTGGGAAAAGCAGTATATTGTAGATAGATATACCCATGACCTATTGTTTTCCCCAGTCAGGGAGAAATTTAGTGTTTTTTAGCTATGCGAATTCTATTCAGCTTAGCCTAGAGATACATTCTTGTTTATGTTGCAGGTGTCACAGTACTGGGAGCAAATAGTTGGCACACCTCCAGGGCAGGTTCCCATATGGTCAGGTTTTGTTCGCATTACTATCTTTGCCTAAAGGTGTCGAAAGGGGTTTATTTCTGTATCTCACAATTAATAGAGCAACGCCTGCCTCTGTCTTTCTCGAACTGGCCCTTTGACAAAACCATGTCCTTGAACAAATAAAACCTCTGGCGAACTATAATGAGCTATTTCTGTTCTCTTAGTGTGCGATCGAATGGCGGCTCCTTTATTCATTTGTTAATCATAATAAAAAAAATATATGATTTATGTAGGTATACACTGTAGGGTAAACTAACCAGTAGTAAACTCTTGCAGTAATTTTTGTTAGTTCAATCAATTTGGTCAAAATTCTTTTTCTCTCTTATGTATGCCACATAGCACACTCATTTGACCTAAATCCTTTTTATAATAACTCTATATTGATGTTAAGGTTGTTTTTAAGATAGTTTTTGAGAACACATATTTTTACCAATAGTAAACAAGGAAAGAAAGAATCTAGGAAGGTAACAAATAATTCAAAATGTCTGTTTTCAAATTTCTTTTTAATGAATCATGTTCAGTCCCTTTGCTTCCTTAATTAAGCTTCGAAGAGGAACAATACACGTAAAGGTTTCTCAGCAGTTATTATCACCCACTTTTAAGTAGCTTATTTAAAAAAGGAAGTTTTTTTTTTTTAAATAAACGTTACCCAGTCATTGGAAGGCATGAGATGATCTCATGCAATAAAAACTTATTCCAATATAGTGATAAATAATAAACAAAATACAGGAATATGTATTTTCCTAATATAAATTCAGTCTATAAAAAGAGGTAGTTGTAAAAACATTAATTAGTTCAGATCAGATCCAAGCTGACTGGAAATCGGATTCTTAAGGGCACATGGTACTTATGTTTTACGTAATTAACTTTTTTTTTTCACTTTATTTGTTATATCCATTTATATGCTATATTCATTGTTATATCCACTTTATTTGTTATGCCTGTCTCTCAATTCGTGAGAATAAGCTGATTTGATATGAGAAATTATATAAAAATTGGCATGTCAGGCATGAGGGAGTTCAGCACCTAGCGGTACATATTCCAGTCTTGCATTTTTTAAAATCTTAGGATTCATCTTAGGAGATCTCTTAACCAGCTCCTCTTCAGCCTTCGTCGTGCTGTCTCTGGCATATCCAAAGTCGCCATGTTTTGTATTAGTTTGTTGTAGTGTTCTTGAAGTTTGTCATCAAATCTTTTGGAGGAAGTTTGGATATGGTCCTGTACAGTGGGTATGTTCAAGGCTGTATGCATGTTCTGTTACTGACGTACCAGAGTGAGCGAGTTATGATTCTTAAAACCTTAGACTGAAAAGTTTGTAGTTTTTGCTGTCCCGAAAATTTGTGATGCATAGGTCTGTCGAGAATGATTATTTTTTTAGGTAAATCAGAAGGTTGCGTGTTCAAATCACGTCGGGGTCACCAGTTGTCGAGAATGATTATTTTTTAAGGTAAATCAGAAGGTCTCGACATTAAAAACTACGTGTTCAAAATTTAACACAAAATAAAAAAAACACTTTATTTTATAATGATAACAACCAAACTGGGAAGGTGACAATTAAAACATTATTAATAAATATATACAAAACTGGTTGCCCTCGCAACACATAAAAGTAATCCGTTAAAAAAAAATATTAGTAAAACTAATATTTGTTATGCGTAGTAGCTACCGGCTACAGGTCCATAAAGGTTTGAGTGAGTAATTATAAGTATTTTATCGTTGTCTGATTTTTAGAGTCGATTGTTTCTGAAGAATTGAGTATAGCAGTCTTAGTCTATTGTTAGACAGAGACGTTTCATTTTCACGTGAGGGCCCCGGGTCATCCTTCTGTCGAAAGTAAAGTAATTAACTTTTAACCTTAGATTATAGCTTGATTACTCAATTTTCCAATATTCATGCTTACAGGGAAAATAGAGAAAAGGCTAAAGAAGAAGGACACGGCGATGCGGCAGAGTATTCCACCTACAGAAAGATTAATTGCAACCCTGCGCTTCTTGGCCACTGGTAGCTTACTTCTTACTGCACTTTCCACCTTCCTCCTTTCCTTACGGAAGCAACTCCTCAAGTTTTGGATTTTAGCTTTCACTAAACTATGGTCCACATCCGGAACTTCTGGTTTGACAGCTTTAACTAGTTCATTGCACGCCTTATTTTTTGCATTTCTGTTCATGTAATCTTTGTGGTTCAGTTGCCACAGATACGGTCTCTCTTTATATGCTTCTATCAAAAGTTCTACAGCCTCTTTACTCCACTTCACTTGCCTCTCTTTGGCAGCTATTATTTTCCCCATTATTATTGACCAATAAGGATGTTAAATTTAATTAAATATTGACTTTAAAGAATCAATTATGATCCGACTACTATCTGGCATACACGTCGCACAATCCGAGCGTTCAGAGTGATTCCGCGATTATTGAGAAGAAAACAGGTGTTGTGATTGTTAATGGAGGAAGAGGAGTTCCATGTTATGAACAGATCAATTGACTATGTTTTCCTGAAGAAGAGAAGGTTTTCTCTCTCCGTTGATTGAGCTGCACCTCCAGAACGACGAAGGGAAATTCGGGAAGTTTTTCCGGCTGAACTTCATTCAATTAGATTTTATAATTGCTCTATATTTCTATATCTCTAACGTACTAAAACGAGCTCTTTTTAATAATCGGGAGCTCAACGAGGCGTATTATGAAAACTAACAAAGTGTCTGAAATCTTGTAAATTGTGGGAAGACCAGAATACACACCAATACTTGGATGTCTCCATTGCTGTGAATGCCACGTTTTCCCCTTGCTGATTTCACCAAAAGACAATTTAGAAAACTCGCTGAGAACCACTGTATTGTTTTTTTCAGATGATGTATAATGTTCCAGTTTCTTTATTACTGTTTTGTCCAATGAACATTTTATTGACAACCCTGTTTTCGTCAAGTAATTTTTATCATGTAAGATATAGTATAATTATGTCAGAGATATTAATATATGAATAAATTGTGATATTTCAACCCGAGGTTGTATCAAATTATTTATAAATGTACATTTATATTTTATATTTTTATTTATAAAACCTGAAAACTGTGTTCTTTAATGTATTTTTAAGAATTGTTTTTGAAAAATACCATATATACATATACATAAACACTTTAAAACGGTACAAGAAACTTTGGTGATGTGGGTTTGCATAGCACAGACGCGAAGGAGCCGAAGGAGAAGGCACAGGCGCTTCTGGACTGGTCCCTGGAGCAGTCCGAACGCAGCAGCTCAGCTTCTCAATTTTCTGGCGGCAGCCGCAGCTACCCCTCTTGCAACACTTCTATTAAAACCAACAGAAGCAGTGCCTCGCTTCCAGCCGCGGCATCTGGCAGACGCAGCTGCGTCGGTTGGCTGCTCCATGCGGAACCACACCGGGGATCGGTGGTCCCCTCCCACCAGACCTGTAATTCACAGACATTTATTCAAGGACATCTGCTCGTTAGTGGGGAAACGCTCCTCAGATCCAGGCCCACCAGATCCGATCCGCCACTGATTGCGCCCTCCCTTTTCTCCACTAACGCGCGGATTTCAAAACCGAAAATCACTGGAAATATCCCTTACAGTCCGCGCCCTTAAGACCGTGCCCTCTTGCTTCCCCACTAACGCACGGATATAGAGACGGATTTACTCAGAAATATTAAGATCCGTCGGAGAAATCCGTCCGTGTATGGCCAGCTTTTCTGATGGTTCGAACTCGTATTTTTTTCAAGTTGAAGATTCAAGTGTCTATTACTGGCTCAATGTCTACTACTAGTGTCTTTAACCTAATGCCAGGAGGCCATTAACACATATTCGCTGCCTTTAATAGCGTGATTTACTGTATTTTAAACATACCACTAAGTGAACCAAATTATAATAATGATATTCTATCCATATTGACTATAGCCAGAAATATGGGGTACAGTAAAATTTAGCTATTTTTAATAGGATCGTTTCAGACTACTTCAACATTTACTAGACAAACGATCAAAGCTCCCAATTAATTACAAAAGACTCATATACATGACTGTGATCAGACCTATTTGGACGTACGGAGTTGAGCTTTGGGGCTCTACTAAGCTATCCAATTCATCTCGTATCCAATCCTTACAATCCAAAATATCCTCAATGCTCCTTACTTTGTCACCAATAAACTTATCCATTAAGATCTCAATGTTCTTAATTTTGATGATTTAGCCCACACCAGAAACCTCTCCCTTCATATAATAAGCTCTATAATCACTCAAATCCGTTGGTTTCTCAACTTGCTTCCCACTCCATTCCTCATAAATCTCTAAGGCGTCTGAAACGAAGATGGCCTAGAGACCTTCTAGTGTAGAAGTTTTAATAAAGTGCTACTGATGAGTAGTTCTCAAGTTTTAACATGTTATTATAATCGTTGTCAATACATTTACTTAATGTATATATTCTGTACAGTTGTAAATTTCAATAAATTTATATAATAAAAAAAAATGTTTTAATGGGATAATTGCTTATCGCTTCCTCGTAGTTGGACGTACCGCTCAGAAGCTCTCCATACCTGAATAGAAGGCTATTGTGTAAGTAAAAGGTAATGGGGCTTCGTAAGAGATGGAGAAGAATGGGGATCTTGAATAATACCGGGGTAATCCCTCTATTGAATCGATAATTTGATTGGTTCTGATCCCAAGTGGATCCGGTTCCTTTTCATTTTTTCAAGACGATGATGTACTGACAATATATCTCTTTTTGTGAATAGATATCTTTATTTACGAGTTGTCATAATTTTTTTTTTCTTTTTTTAGTACTGCTTGTCCTTATTTCTTTTTATTTTAATTTTAGAGAGATGAATTGAAGTCGTATTTAGAATTAATATTGTCATTACTATTTAAAGGAATGTTTACTGATTTTTAATCTATAACAAACTGCCTCTACTTTGGCAATTCATCACTATGCTAAGGTTTACAAAATATATGGCTCCGTCAAGCAGAGGAAGATCGAATCCATCCGCCGTAGTACCTGGTTTTTATAACAACTTATTAATTATATAACCAAAATTAAACAACCCACTTTTTTTTTTCTCTTTTTAAATAATATCTCAGTAAGTAAATTCTAAATTTCTAGAATAATTTCTGGTTGAAAAGCTGGATCCCAATAAAAAATTAAATTGAAATATATTTTAAATGATACATTGAAACGTTACCAAGTTGCTTTTGCAATATATCTGAAACCAAATGTCAAACTATATCAACAGTAATAACTACGTGTCTTGAGCCTAACACAACATCTAATGTGAACAAATAATCCACTCCAATTACTTTTTTTCCTCTAACCCCCTTTTATTTTTATCGGCTTGTAATGCAAATACAAATACAAAAATATGATGCCACAACTTTTTGGTGCACTTTAAGGGAGTTCTGTTAGAAGTACAAAATTTTGATTCATCACAATTCTAAATTTTGGGGGGGGGGGGGGGGACTTTTAGGTAAAGGAAATCCCAGACGCCTAAAAACCCGTACTGTTGTTAAACCCATGATTTTCGGCACATTTTTCATTATAACTCCGGAAGTATTTGTCCGATCTACAATTTAATATTTTTATCAAAAAGCTGGTTAAATTTACTATTAGATCGTATATATGTAACTCATAATTAACACCGTGAAATACCCACACCAGTCTATTGAACATGTCATAATATACATATTTTGCCAAAACATACACATTTAGCGTGCTAGCTTGGGTGGTTTACGGGATTTAATATAATTTACATATATAGCATCTGTTAGCGAATTTAATTAGCTGTGATAGAAAATTTGGGATCGAACAAATATTTGAGGGGTTAGAGCTACAAATGTGCCAAAAAACACTTGCATTTTAAACAGTTTTTATTAGCGGGCTGGCATGTACATTCCACTGGGTTTGATTAAAACTTGATTTATAGATTCTTATAGTAAATTTACTCAGCTTTAAGATGAAAAAAAGTAATGTTGTATTGGACAAATAGTTTCAGAGTTATAGCCAAAAGAGTACGACAAGCGTGTTTTCGCGGAACTGTGGGACTGACGGCAAGTTGGTCAATTTCTCCATTTTTTCCCAATAACGTAACTTCGCCAAAAATGGTCCGATTTCGGATTATAACGGGCTTTTTTGGCGGTTTTTTTTTTTGCGATTTTGAATATGAAGCCGATGGCTGCCGTGTTAGCAAACTTCAAATTTGGATTCAGCACCCCAAAAAACATAAATATGTGTTGAGAATAAAAGTTCCGCAGTTTTTTCTTGTTTTATTGTGTTAAAAATAATAGTAGTGTAAAATAAAAGTGTTTTTATTGTTTTATTCATTATCATTTTGATACCTTTAGTGATTTGATCCCGACAAGTATATTTTGTCAATAAGCAACGATTGTCTGTACAACAATGGTCTTTTAAGATTCCTATCCCTTATTTCTAGTTACTTGTATCCGATACCTAAAGCATTATTTGGACTAACGTCTTACTTGGAATTTATAAACATACCTACATGTAAGGACAAGGAATAACTTTTTGTTTTAGACTATATCAATATTTACTAGACAAGAGCTCTCTACTTCTTCGTCTTTGATGATGCTACAACTCGTCAAGAGTCACGGTCTTACGTAGTTAAGGCCGCCAGTTTTCTCTGTTTTGTACTCTCCTGTTCCCCAGCATTTTCAAGCATCTGCTGCTACACAATCCGCCCACCGTAGAAATCAAAAGCTTTAAAATGCCTGTTACAAATTACAAAATACCCATACATAACTTTAATTACACTTATTTGGACATAAAACATAAGCTTTAAGACTGCACTGAACCATTTATTTTACCTCGTGTCCTATCCTTAATCTCAGTAATAGTATTAAGTCAGGAGATGAATAGTATAGTACAGATCAGATTTCCCGATATTTAAGTGAGATCAGGGTTTAGTTGGCTCCGATCGGAAGACATATTGCAAGGATAACATCAGAACGAATACTTAAAAACTTCATAATAAAAAAATAGGCAAATAGAAAGTGGGTATGTCTTATTTGCATTTGATAGACGCTGTACCAATGAGAGATATACCCATATCTATAACTGGAGAACTGCGGCATCCCACAGGATGCCACGATATACAAGAAAAAGAAAAACATTTAAATATTTAAGTAAATCTACGAAACAAGAAAATGTTAATATTTTAACAAATATTCAACATTCGTGTTTTTTTGGTTTTATTATCTCTCCTTTGATTGGCTGTATGAATATACATCCTATGAAAACCATCTGCGTTCGTATTCAAATTATTTTTCCTTTTAGGATTCATTACTATTAGAATCTTTTAAACATTCTTGTTCTGTACGTCATTCTTAGGTTCGCTTCATAAAACAATTTCAATTAAAAAATAAACTAATTAAGTTTTTTTTTTTTTTTTTTTTTTTTTTTTTTTTTGCTTTATATATTTATTCACACCTGTCAAATAAAATTTGACAACCAGTGAATTTGCTGTACGAATTTAAATGGCTTGAAAGGCATGAGAGGGAGCAGAACCCAGCGGCACCTCCAGTCTCAGGAGGTCTCTCATCCAGCTCCTTTTTAGTCTTCTCTGAGTGTTGTCGGGAATATATGTTGTGGCCATGTTGTTTTTTTGTGTATTAGGATGTCCATGTAGTTTTTCGTGGAAATGTTTGCAGTAGGTTTGTATTTGTTCTTTAACTGTTGCTATGCGTAGGTCAGTATGTAAAGTTATGTTGCTTACGTACCATGGGGCTTTTGTAATTGTCCTGAATGTTTTTGCCTGGAAGATTTGGAGTTTGTTAATATATGTCTTTTTAGCTGTCCCGTATATCTGAGAAGCGTATGCCCAAATAGGTTTCAGTAAGTAAGTATATGTGTTAATTTTTTGTTTAAGTTGTAGAATTGAACGTTTGGAGAGGAGTGAATATAAAAGTCTTAGTCTTTGGTTAAGCGTTTTACTTTTTTTCTTTATATGTGGACCCCATGTCATTCTTTCGGCCAAACGTAAGACCAAGGTAGTGTACAGTGTCTGTTTGAGGAATCGGTGTGTTGTCAAGAAAAACTGGTGGGCATGTTTCAAGTCGAAGTGTAAATGTAATGTGTTGCGATTTGTCGTAATTTATATGCACTTTCCAAATATTAAGCCAGTCATGTAATTTTGACAAGTGATGCTGTAGAGTCAGTGAAGCATGATTCGGATTTTTATCTCTTGTTAAAATTGCTGTGTCGTCTGCATATGTTAATGCATAAGTTAAATTCAATTACAACAATAAACAAAATTAGGTAAGCTTTTAATATTAATTTAATTCAATACAATAGGAATATACATACATTTTTTTTTAATACATACATTAAATATGTACATAAAAAAAAATATATATAGCAAACAAATTTATTAGTCACTAAAATCAATTAAGTTACATATATCCACACAGGCCAACTAAACGAAAGGCAGGTAATAGATCCAAAGTGGTTCGCTGATTGTAGATGAAGTTACTACAATTACTCGTATATAATGTTCTGCTACAGTCCTCAACATGTAGCAATGTCGACTTTCTTTTGTATAATGCAATTAATATGCAAACATCCCAAAATTGCCACAAAAATATTTTTACTGCAAACGTGAATTTTTGATTCATGTATTTCTTCAGAAAAATTATTGCCTTAAAATAATTTATTATAAAACTAGGGAATATATTTGCATTTATTTAAGACCAATTTATTTATAAATTCTTCTTTTATTACTTTCCCATTACTATCAACGATAATGTATCTTAAACACTAAATATTTTAGAGGTTGTTCTGATGGCTGGTTGGGGTCGTATGTTATCGGTAACTAGCGGTCGGTACTAAGCATGATTGAAGATGTCGCAACTAGGCTGAGTTAAATTGATTTGTGCCCCGGTCTAGTCATCAATCTCTGTTCTATCCCCGAACCAGGTTGAGCTGAAAATTTAGGGCAAGCCGGCACGGATTGTCTATGAACTTTGCAAAGTGAAAAGTATAAGGAAAATTTTTTTAATAAATTAAGAAATACTCCATGACTCCAAGGGGCGTTTTGTGGATTCCATAATCAATGACGTTATAATAAAGATATAATAAATTACTTGTTAGAATAATGTTTCATCCATAAAAATATTCTTAAATAACTTCTGGAACGTAACTTTAAAGTCACTGGAAGAAACAGTTTTGATTTATTTCGTGAGTCAACGTTAAATTAAATCAAACCTGGCTTTTGGACGTCCGCTATAATACCAATTTTCTTTCTAAAGTAATTTTGAATTATAACTTTTGAGTAACTAATTTTATCCTCTTCTGTCCTCATCTGCCACTTTTTGTATAATCTTATTCTTGCATAGAGAACAGATAGAACAAAGTATAATGCACTCTCATGGACTTCTCTTGTTTTAGAAAAATCTATAAAATCTTTAGATGTTGCCCTACAGATGTATACATGGCAGTGTTGCACACTTTGGCATCCACCATTATATTAACAATTTATGCTCGATAGAGAATGATCTCGTGATGATAACTCGTAAATAAATGCTATAAAATGTTTCGTCAATTATTTTTATTTTTATTTATTTGAGTGAAACTTCTTACTTTTTTTGTTACTATTTTAGGTGCGGTGTACAACAACTCTGGCTGGAGGCCCATTACATATTAGGTTTTGTTCGGTTAACGTTATCAAACGTTCAATGAAGTTTTCACTTCCACCATGTGGTCTAGAGCACACACACTTTTTTTGATTACTATTTCAAGTGCCGTGTACAACAACTCTGGCTGCAGGCACCATTACATATTATTTGTTATTAGACTTCTAAATTAGTCGATACAAGTTGTTTTGTTTAAGGAGAGTAAACAGTTTTTTTTCCAGTTTTCGGGTTTTAAAGCCTCGCAGTATCCTTAGAGATGCAACGAAGTCGGGTGCAATCCTTGATAATGAGCTCCGTTGTCAGCAGGCAGTTGCAAGTGCTGCATTCTGGTGGAGGATTGCCTTCAAAAAGTGCCGATGAGTCAACTTGCTGTGTCCAATTCTAAGCCGCGTTATTACTGTCTGTTCTCTCCTGTTTATTGGAAGAAGTGTAGCCGGAATAAAGCTTTCATAAATCCTTTTTATTTTATTGGTATTGGGTACTTTTGCCCAGTTGTTGATCCATGCCTCTCTGCACAGGTTAGATATAAATTTATGATAGTCGTAGAGAGTGACATTGGTATTGGAAAAAAGGAACATTGTTCTTGCTTCCTTTGCGCTTATGTCTGCCAATTCATTTTCTTCTATATTGGTGTCACTAGGGACCCAAAGGAATGTAATGTTTTTATTCATGTTTAGTGCTGATTTCATAATTTTCATGGCGATAGGATTGTCGGTTAAATTAAATTTTTGGATTGCCTGAAGGGCGGAGAATGAGTCGCTGCAGATTAGAAATTGCCTGCTGTCCAAATTTTCAATTAAATTCACACACAGGTATATTGAAATATTTCGGCGGAAAAAATGGAATAAATGTTTCCAAGATAGTATCGGAGGGTTTCTGAAGGAAGGATGGCTGAGCATCCAAAATTCTCCTTTTCTTTGGAGCCAACCGTGTAAAGGCAGACATAATCAATGTAACGTTTAGAGAGTAAATTTAAGAAACTTTGCCTTAGGCCCTCAGGAGAACTGTTTATTTTCTTGATCTGGTTTAAGGAGAAAGAAAAAGATATTGTCCATGGTGGTAGTGGATTTGGAGATAACATTCGAAGAACTGTGTACTTGCTTTAATACGACCTTATATTCTTAAAAAAAGATAGTGTCTACGTAGTTCAAGAGGCCACTCATCTGCCTCTCAGAGTAAACTATTAATAGGACTGGTTATAAACGCTCCAGTCGCCCTGCGAATCATTGAATAGTGTACTGGGTCTAATCTTTTTAAAATTCTTTTAGAATAATCTCCGTAAATTTCGCAACCGTAACAGAAGACCTATAAACCCTAAATAAGGACGTTCTGTCACAGCCATAGGTTGAGGAAGAGAGAATTTTCTTGACATTGGATTTGGATATCTTTGATATGAGCTTGTCAATGTGGATTTTCCATGATAACCTTGAATCAAAGATAACCCCTACATATCTGGTAAAATTAGGTCTATTTGGAATGTGATTCCCAAGATATACAGTGAAAGGTTGCGTGCGTTTTCGAATTCTGCAAAAGTGAACTGCAGAAGATTTGGAAGGGCTGAAGTTAAACCCGTGACAGGTGGCCCATTTTTTTTTATTGCTGAGGGTTTTCTGTATTTTTTTTTAGATACCGTTTAGAATATAAGTATTAGAAGTTGTAATCGTATAGTGACTCCAAATTTTCACAAGAATTTTCTAAGGGAAGTTTTTTTAATGAAGAGTTTTCTTAAGGGAATTACACGATATTGTGCAAATTCTTTCGAATTATTTGTTAATGTACTGCTGTAGAACGAGTTAGCTGATATTTATATACCGTTACGGGAGGCTACTTTAAACCGGTGTTGAACTGCAGCGCGATCGTTTTTGTGTTATTTTTTAATTTTTTGGACAAAATGATTGCTTTTCCGTATGAGCGATTCCGCTATCTTAATTACTAAGGAGGGGAAGTCATTGAAGGAGCCCTACTTGTGGAGCTACTTTGAACAAAAATGATTTTCGCCTAAAACTTCTCTCTCGGAGTCTTCCTCAATTTCACCCTTTAAAGTGTCATATTCAAGTTTTTGAAATTTTTCACTTGAGGTACGCATGATGATAAAGAAGCACTTTTTTCATCGATATTCCATAAATCCGCCAATTGGATTCACTTCATCACCAGATTTGTTGATGAAACGTACATAATAAAAACACAAATATTTTTAAAAATGTTGATAGCTTTTATTAAATATACAGGCTACCACAACCGAGACTTGAAAATTTAGTAATATAATATCGAATACTAGAGAAGTCTCCTATGTAAAGTGATATACCCACTATTCAACTTGCCATAGAACGCCATTCTTTGACCTAGTACTGTTTGCATCAGATATCTAGAATTGCGGATACTCTAAACAAATATTCCTTAAAAGCTTCTCCCTGCAGCTGCAGACAACCAGACGACATAAACCTTCTTTTTTTTTTTGTTTGGCTGGCTCGGGGCCAGGGGTTAGGGACCGAGTTCTCAACTTCTCCTTTATATGTAACCGAGTGATACAGCTCTTATCTACTCTACACTCTTTATTCTTACTTTACTTTACTCTTATTCGATTAAGACATAGATCTATTTTAGAGAATTGTTTATTGTTTTTATACGTTAAATTTTGCAAATGCATAATCAAATAAATATACAAAATTGTTAAATAAAAAAAGATAAAAAAATAAAAAAAGATCTTTATTTAATTTATCAAAAATATAATAAATAAGCTATTTGTTTCGAAAGTGGCCTAACTCCGTTTATCTTCAAAACGAGATATTTAAGGGTTTGCATTCCAATGTCTGTAAAAATATACTCATAGGATACTAATGCGTCGTACTCCTTAAGTGTATCTAAGGGTGTTAAGTTTTTAGTTCCTATTAAAATATGCGTTTTCTTATCAATAATGATGTTATGCCACTTACAAAATTAACATCCAGATTCATTATGAAATTTAAAGGTGCCCAAGTCCATTCAACATAATTTAAGATGCTTAAAAAAAACAAAAACAAAAAAATTCTTAATTTATTTTACATATATTTAAGACACATCAAAAACGATTCAAAACATGTTTTAATTGCATAACGTACTTAACATAAATTTATTAAAAAACAATTTGCAACTCATCTACATTTTGTGTGTGTGAAAGGGATTTGAAGAAATGATGATGTTCCGGTGGTATATATCGTAACAGGTCAATTATATTCTTGAATTTTGCTATTGTAAACTGTTTGATATTTTTATAGAGTAGTGTCAGTACAATAATTTCGAACTTTCTTGCTCTACCCCGACGTGATAATTAATCCAGGACTTTAAAACTTTCATTCTGATTCATTTATGTGGTATAGAAAATTTTATACGGTTTATTTCTAACGCTCTCAACATATTTTTAACCAGTTTATTTCAGAATTCTTTACCCTTTTAAAAATTGCGTATTCTAATAATTTTGTTGATTCAAAATCTTCTTGTCTCATTTCATTCACAATTAAGTTATTACATTTCCGACACTTTTTTTAATCTTGGGGATCGAATAGTAAATATTTTTTGAATGTCATTTCTACCACGCCAAAATCATTTGGTAAAAACAAATGTCCTGATATTAAAAATTTGTGATCTATGATCTCCACATTATTTCCCGAAGTTTGGAAATTTCCAAATTTCTTAACCACATTGAAGTTACTTTAATGTTTCTATTTTGCCCGGCGCATATGTCACTGTAAGCTATAATTTGTCTTTTACTTCTTAAATTTTTGACAGGTTTTAGGTTGCATGAAACGATTTCTCGAGCACCTCTGGATGCAATAGTTTCGTCCCAAACCTACATGTAAACATTATCGTTCTGAAAATTATGAATACACAGATTTATAACATACATATTGCGTGTGTAATATGCTACTGAGGTTGTCAACTTGGGATAAGGTAATGCTTTTTGCAAGTCGAACGAAAAAGCTAAATAATAATCTGAATTACGTGATACTTGCTCATTATCTTGTTTTAGTGAATTCCTAGCTGTTTTTTTTTCTTCATCATCATTCGATGCTTCAATTTTGATGTTTAATAAATCGCATTTTTGACATATATCCTTGCGCGGTTGGTGGAAATGTAAATCGAAATCTTTTAATTAATTTTTTTCTGTATGTTCACTCTTTTAACGGCTTTCACCCCTCCCCCAAGCCCCTATTGGATGAATTATATTTAGGTGATGGGGCTCACCTAAATCGTGTAGGGGTGTATTTTCCTTGCAATAAAGCTCGTATAAATTAAACATTTTCCTAACTGTTAGATCGGGATGAAGATAATTTCTATTAGGATTATAAGATCTGGTATAATAGGATTCAAATTTAGGAAAAGTTTTAAACGTGCTTTCTCGCTTCCTCAGATAACTTTCTTGATGATCCAACTATCATCCCACGTAAATAATTGCCTACATTTGCAGAGTTTAGTACTTGTTTTAAGCATGCACTTTTTCTTTGTTTTTCAATTGTACAAGTTCGGCATTAAAATTTATAATTGCATTTCAATTTACAATGCATTTCTAAGTTTTTCTTCTTAAAAAACTCAACCTTCTATCGTTTTAAATATTTTTATAATTTTGAAAATATCCCTCTACAGCTACAGAGGTAACTGAAACAAATTTATATGTATTTATAATAACTGGACGTTATTATTACGTTTTCAACGTCATTTATAACAATTGAATCGTCCCCAACTAAAATTTTGTTAACATTTTCTAGTTCTGTGAGGCCTGAATTATTAGTAAAAATTTCATTAATTTTTTCCTAGAAAACATTCCCTATGTCGCCTGGGACTTTTGGACACAATGTCTTTTATATCACCGATTATTTTGAAACTTTTGTCTAGCGACGAATTCGTTTCTTGAAGCTGTTTTAGTTTTATTGGCAAAAAACTTAGATCCGCATTAATAAAAGTAAGATTGTTGTTGAGGGATGTTGAACTATTCATCATTAGATCATATACGTTTTCTTCACTTTGGGCCTTATCCCCATGTATTTCATATATTTCAAGAACGAAAGTTTTAAACGTAACTCATTTGGCATAAAACAAAGCTGTTTCTATCCAGGTTTCCCCCCTGGTTGGGAAGGTAGTCGTTTACCATTCATAATTTCTTTTTATTTACTCTGGAAGGAGGTTTTAAGAACATTTTTTTCCCATTCTTAATTAACTTGTTAACATCAGGAAAAAGTGTCAGCAAAACGGTTCATTCATGCGCGACGCAAGTGACGTGAATAATGTAAGCAACAACAATACAAGGCTTTCTATTTCAACTTCATTTGATAATATTTTAACTCCATCATTAATGAACCTACTTATAGCCTCATGATTTATTTTATTAAGCTGTTTACGAGAAAACAGATATTTCATCTTATTTTATTTATTTTATACTCCGACCAGTAAATTTGCTACATACAAACCTCGTGAAGGTCTATTGTTTCGACAACTATTAAATATAAATAGTTTTCAGCAATTGCCAATTTTAGTTTGTCGATAACGTTTTTATTGCAAGAATTTAAATAAGATTTTCGTAATGTGCTTTCGAAAAGCGCCCGGTCTTTCCTAGTTTTTCGGGGTTTATTTTTAGTTAAATAAAAAAAATTCAAACTTGGAGTTTTTCATAATTATATTTCATAATATTCATAATCAGCCTGCATATGCATTTATCTTCAAATATGCAAAAATATGCATAACAAAACCGTACTTAAATCCATCTAAATGCCATAATTCGTAAAGATATTTATTTCACTGATTAAAAAGAGGACACCAAAAAAAAATATGCAATTGCATAAAAATCCGAGTTCTGGTGATCAAAAACGAAAAATGGCTTGTCCTTTTATATAATAGATTAGATAAGTGTTAGCATACGTAAATTATTTACTAATAATTTAGTAGCTGTATTTTACTATACACTAGACTCCTCATTACTTTGGATCTTTAGGTGAAACCACTGAGCTTCAGTTAAAGTGTAGTGAGTCCACTGAAAGGGAGAGTTGAGTTATCGACCGAGCGGGTGCATACTGTGACTAGTCGGCCAGTAAATGCCTCCTGCAGTCTAATCACTGTCTTCTCACCACGGCTCATTGGACTCAACATTATTCATCAATTAGTAATTAATTATATGTTTCTAATATCCCATATATTAGATGGTTTCTATTAATATTATTCAATTAGTTTGGTTCTTCTATATCTTTTCAACGCTTTTTTTTTTTCGCATTTGTTGCACTGTGGCATTCGGCATTCTATAATGGGACTCTCTTACTTTTGATTTACACTGCCGGTCAAAAGTTTGAGACCACTTCAATTTTTTGGGAAAATTAGGATTAAATCAAACATAATAAACCAAAACAAAAGGAAACTTTAATAAAACTATATGGAAAACACAATATAAAACTATGGAAACACGATATAAAACTTTATGGAAACACAATTTAAAAATATAGGTGCAATGCACTTATACCTTCTTTTCGTCAAAAAATCCTCCCCTGCTTTTCAAAACAGCTTTGACCACTCTAGGCATTCTTTCTATTAATTTATCTAAAGTTTCAAATGGCAAATTATCCCAACATGTTTTAAGACGCTCCCAGAGGTGTTTTTGTGAAGTTGGAGCAACGTCTCTGAGCTTCCTGTCAAGTTCTTCCCATAGGAGCTCAATCGGATTGAGATCAGGTGATTGTGCCGGCCAATCCATATTTTTCAGGAGACCTTCATTTTCTTTCTCTTGCAAATACCCCCTGCACAGTTTTGATGAGTGTTTTGGATCGTTATCCTGTTGCATAATAAAATTAGTACCAATTAATCGAAGCCCAGATGGAATTGCGTGGTCTCTCAATATGTCTTTATAGCCTTCTTTATTGAGTATTCCTGTGATTTGTACCAGATCCCCTTGTCCAAAGCCTGAGAAACATCCCCACACAAAAACTGACCCTCCTCCATGCTTGACTGTTGGAACTAAGCACTGCGGAATGAATTTTTCTGAAGATGTGCGACGAACCATAATCCTACGATTAGTTCCAAACACCTGAAACTTTGATTCGTCAGTCCAGAGTACCTTTCTCCAATCCTCAACAGTTAAATCCTTGTGAGCAAGTGCCCAAAGATACCTTTTCTTCTTATTGGCTGGTCGTAGAAGTGGTTTGAGCGTACCGACACGCCCCAATAAATTGGCTTCCCTAAGTCTTCTTGTCACAGTAGAAAGAGACACTGACTTATTCATGGCACTGTTGGTCTCACTTCGAATCTCGGGACCAGTGAGTCTCCTATTCCTTTTGCTTTTTAAAACAATAAACTGGTCTTCTTGAGGAGACGTTATTCTAGGCCGTCCAGATCGAGGTTTGTCGTGATGAGAGTGTGTCTCTTCAAAGCGAGTGATTGTTTTATGTACCCCAGTTTTTGAAATTTTCAGTTGCGCGGCAATTTGGCGCTCAGATTTTTTCTCTTTGTGTAGTGTGTGGATTGCACTACGCAATTCGACGGAAAATTCTTTGGTTTTACCCATTCTTAAAATGAAATAACGAAAAACTACTGTTTAGTTACAATTCAACGAAAATTACTGTTTAGGGAATTTCTTTCCAACTTTGGCAGTCCAGAAATCAATACAAACTAAGAATAAGATTAATTTTCCCCTTAGAGGATTACTAGATGGTAAACAAAACTCCAGACACAACAAACACATTGTTTATTCCTATTTAATTTTAGTACGTTTGTAATCTCAGTGATAATCGGATTAGATCAACTTATGTTTTTTTTATTTACCATAGTCCCAAACACCTAATTAGTAAAATTTTTTTATAAAAACAAATAATAAGATACCTGTATTTTGGAAATATGCATTGATAATTTGGTAAAATTTATGTTTTGCATGATTAAAGTAGAGTAATTGATGTAAACAATAGGTGGTCTCAAACTTTTGACCGGCAGTGTATGTATTAGTATAACAGATTTTTTATGTAAAAACAAATTTTAATCTATATAATGAAAAAATATATTAAATTATTCTATTATTCTAAATGTTTCTATTATTATATTAAAAAATATAATAACTTATTCATCGGCATCGGATTTATTGAATTTGATCGAAATTGGCAAACGTCTAAGTGGGATGTAAGAATATAGTTATATGGTACCTGGGTAGAACCAGACTAAGGCAGTGTAGAGATGTCAATCATGAAAACGCCCCGTGTTCCGAAAACAAATCGGACAAAGCTCTTCACAATTCGTTTAACCCTGTCTCAGAGACCCATAATTATTATAGGTTAATTGAACACAGTTATGCAAAAAGATTGATTTTCGATTGCACTGCTTGACAGTAATTTAAAACACGATTTAACAATAGAGGGCGGGTGATTAGTAAGCTACTTCCTGTTGTGGTAGTGGGGGAGGGCTAGAAGGGACCCAACTCACAGTCAGTTATACCGATCTAACGTCTCCCCAATAGTGGAAAAACAACAGAATATAGGGTAACGAAATTTGACATATATTTTATATGAATTATATTAAAAAAACGAACCTGTGTGCGAAATATTATTCAAAATAGCAACATTTGTTCTCTAAATAATAATAACAAAAGCATAACCTCACACAAACTCTTTCAGAGCATAGTTAGAATATCTATGAAATTTATAAACTTTTTTTTAAAGTCCAGGAGATAACTTTAGTAAAACTAATCATCATTTTTTTTATGGAATCAGTAAAAGTACTTAAGGTTTTTTATTTTGATATTAAAAGATTAAATAATTTTACAATATATCCCGAACGTTAGTAGTAGTAGGAACTAAAACTTTTATGCAAAACCTTTTTTGAATTAAATGTTGATTCTACATTTATATTTGAACTCTTTTGTAAAAAAAAAAAAAAATAAAAATAAAAATAATTAAACACCTTCAATGCATATCTGTAGGGGGTACACACTACAAAATTGCACTTAAGTAGCACATTAGCGTTTAATTGTCCCTACCTGTAATCTGAAGTTGGCTCTGAAATTGGGATGTAGGAATTGCTGCTTTTTTTTTTTCTTTTTTTTTCAAGTTCCATCACATTATTGTCTATATAAAAATGTTTAAGTTTCAGACAGGGTTCACTAATTGTCATTTTTTGAGCGGATTTAAGATACTTGACTTTAATTATAGAGTCAGTACCAATTCGGGGATGCACCAATGAATTCATAGATGCTATGCACGAATAGTCCACAAGGTTCCACTTTCAGCCTAACCTTTTCTTCAAATTATTGAATGGCTCCTCATTTTCGGATCCGTACTCCATAGCTTGAGAACGAAAATTTTCATACAACAACTTTTTAGCAATAGCAGATCATTTAGATGTGGAGTGCCTCTTAGACACATACCCGCAATTGGAAGGAGTCAACCTTTCTTTTCTTTCAAGTTTCCATATTTAATTTTCTCTTTGTTCCCTTGTATTGATTTCTAATGAGACTATCTGTTCTGCGCTTAGTGATAGTTTGTGCTTCATTTCCTCTTTCAAGATCTGCAACTCGATTTGTTTTATGTCAAGTTGCATAGACAATCCACCATAGTGTTGCAAAACTTCTTTTTTTATTATCGTTCCTACTTTTCGTTTTACTTTATTTGTTGACTTCGTTTTCAATTGAGAAAAAAAGAGGTATATTATGCAAGAAAATCGCTTCTTTTGCTTTCTATCACATTTTTTGACTGTATCAGCCAGACTTTTTTTACCAATAGTTTTCTTGGCTTGTTAGTGACAAAGTTGTCCTTGGATCAAGATTGAAAATCAAGACCAGGTGCCTTGGTTCTGTGAGTGAACCGCGTTTTCTTCTATTTATTTTTTTGACGTAAATACATTTTGCTACTAATGCCATATAGTTCTCAGCAGCATTACTGGTCTTGCTGGATACCAACTGCGAGCTTATGCTTTTTCACTACCTTTTTTAGGCTTAGATTCTATTTGTTTTTAGAATTATTTCCATAAAAATCTCTTCGTCCAATAGATTGTTCTTCTTTGTTATGCTCCATTTGTAAAACGATAAGAATTGAAGGAAAATACTATTTGTTACGAACAGTGAATATTTTCAACTTCTATTGGGTTTACCCGAATATCTTTTCTAAAATTTTTTGCCTGTTTTTTGAACTGCGGGGTTGACTTCATATACCGAAGTGCTACCTAAATTTATATGTACCTATAGCTAGGGAACTATATGAATTTTATTCAGGCTATTTTATATTATTTGTTCCTAATACTTAGCCGGTTAAAAATTCAGATAATTTTTAATTTCATGTAGTAAGTAAACAAAACCTTTTCTCTATTAGATTGATAAATAGACATCTAACTCCTTTGCTAACTTTATAAAAAGATATATTTATCACAACTATAACTATGCAGGTTTTATCAATTCAGATTTGATTTTCGATTGATGTTCAAAGTAGTGTAGAACATATTGTAGTATATTTTTACGTTCTATTTTCCTAATTATTTAATTCATACATATAAACGCTACGTAGCACACTGGGGCCATATATAGCGCGCTCGCGCTCAAAACTCCAAAAAGCGGTTTTTTCGTTTTATAAATTGATTTTAAATAATAAAATAAAAGATAAAGTTATAATTGAATTAAAAAAGGCATATTTTTTATTAATGATAGGTTTTAATTTAATAAAATGCATTACTTTTAATAATGTACTTATAAATTTAATATAAAACTTTCTTTGGCAGAATTATCTTAATGATAAACAAAATGTGTAGAACTACAAATTGAACAATTTAATAAAACATAAAAGTAATAAAATTTACATAATATGTACCTGTAGTAAAAAATAATAATAAAATGTTGTAGGTACAAATATTTCGCACAATATCTACAGATAAAACAATAAAATATGTTTTAAACAAATAACATTTAACATATTTTAAGTATCAATCAAATTTTTTGGATTATAATTAATGAATAACTATGTAATGTTTTTTTACATGATGTCTTTAAATTAGTTACCTATTTAATATTCACGTAAATTTTGAAGAATTATTTCAAATTTTAATATTGAATCAATGTTAGTTTTACCTGATGCCCTAAAAAAAGTTTATTATGGGTCTAATCAGAATTATCGGAATCCGTAAAATATAGCTAGATGTAATGTGACATGCAATGTTGTTTAAGGTAGATGATCCAATTGTTAACATGCCACAAACATCGGGGTCGAATTAATATTAATTAATTTTGTTTTTTATGTTGGCATTTTTCTGAGGTTAGTTATCAATTATCAGATATTAGATTAGACTAGTTATTAGATAATAGCAGCCGATTTAAAACCGTCATTAATTTTATGAAGTCTAGAAGTCTTCCTAGTAAATTGTTCACCATAAGCCTTAAAATCTTTGTTACGGGCCTTTCACTAAATTCAAAATTTTCAATATCTTGATGTTGCGCGAAGGAATTACCCTTTCGCTTTCACATTTATTTATACAAGAGCTTCTATTATCATATTATAATGACAGTTTTTCAATTCCCTAGCGCTAAATTGAATTAATCAAATTCAAAGATTTAGGCTTCAAATTTTAAAATTTAAAGATTTATTTTCAATTTCGTTCATAAGATTTTATTTATTAGTGTTTTATAGTACATACCTGTTTAATTCTAGAAGTTTTTCTACTAAAATTTTTCCTGTAAGCCTTAAAATCTTTGTTGTGGGCCTTTCGTTAAATTCAATATTTTAATTTTGCGCAAGGGAATTGCACTTTTGCCTTCACATCAATATTTACAAAGGCTTCTGTTATCATATCACAATGACAGTTTTGCAATTCCCTTGCGCAAAATTGAATTAATCAAATTTAAGTTTTAAGAATTTAAATTTTGAATTTCATCCTTAATATTTTATTTATTATTTTATATTATATACCTTCACTTGAACACCACATGGTACGACTTGAAATATAAAACTTTAAAAGAAAAAAAAATTAGCTATTGAAATGGTTTGCACTTTACAATCGACTGAATTATGCTCTCTAATAATCCGCGACATAAAACGGATTTAAAACATTGAAAGGAAACAAACAGAAGTGATGTTGTTTACTAATTGATTTGCCATATTATGTAGATTATTTTAGCCACAAAAAAAAGTAAAAATACCCAAAAATCAAAAATCGAGTTTTGAGCGGAGCGGTGTTCGTGAGGAGATGGCCTCAGTGTGCGGAGTGTGAATTCTGTGCTTATTAAATTAAAACAAAGAACTTTACTGTTTAAAATTTGCACATTCCGTTCCGGAAATAAATTCTACTGTTTCAAACGCTTCACTGAAGGGGGGGGGTACTTGTAGCCTTAACCCATTAGCTCCCAGAACTTTTATTTTTTTTGAATGTACTAAAAACTTCAAAATCATTTCTTTTTCATCCAAAAAGAATTTAGAAAATACAAATTTCATCGGATTTGGCCGCTGTGTCCATATAAGCCCTGTTTTGAAAACACAACACTAGGAATGAGAAGGGACGTCCATTTAAACTTTGAAAATGAGAATTTTTATATATTTTTTGCATTCCCATTGGATAGGTAATATTTACAGCTGTTTTATATTCAGAGCACCCAAATCTCTTCAAAAATAAAGCTACGGTGAATTTTTAAACATAAAAAAAAAAAAATAATAAAAAAAAAAAATAAAATTTATATCTATACAAATGAAATTATTATAAAAAAATAGATAAAATAGACAATTAGAAATGAAATATATATAAAATTATTACAAAATAAAACATACCTGAACTGTTTATGTACATATGTAACATTTGGAAATTAATTATACTAATCAATTTTTGTGGAAATCAATAAAACATTTTAACATGTAATGCAACATGGAAGTATTGCATTTTTGGCTTCACTCCTAAGTTATTTGACACCACTGTAACTGTGTAATTATCATTCTACCGACAGATGATCAAAGATTTCTCTTTGTCGTACTTGATCTCACAAGTTCCTCTGACGTTTTTTTTTTTTTTTTTTATCTCAACTCTCAATGGACACTTTTCTATCCTATTAGGTCTTATAGTACCTGTGAAATCAATTGTAAGTTCAGATAATTTGTCCACTAATCCTTAGGGAGCTAAAGAAGTTGTCTGTATATAACTTCCTCCTAGTCCGAATTCTTCTTTGAATTCATTTGGTTCATACGTATATTTTGAAATCAATCAAATAACCAAATCTATTATTCCAGCACCATACCTTGTAACCCAACCTGATTGGCTTTTGTTGTATGTGCTGCTTCATACTGTGTCTTCCACATAATGGATCATAGCCTTGTCAATGCTTGACTTAAAGTCCCATAAATTAAATTCGAGTTAGGCTTTTTTTAAGTTGCTGATGACAGGAGCGAGCTTATACATTTTATCTTTGCTATCCATCTTAGAATAAACACAATAAAGGACGTAGAACTGAATAAATAAATATATAAGAAGTAATTTATTCTTTATAACTTCTGAAAATGCATCAATGTAATAGCAATAAGAAATAATAAAATTAAAAAATAAATAAAGACACAAAAAGGAAAAGAAACATAACTACGAGAAAAAATTCACGTACCCACCCATGCCCAGTGTTGCGTTTTCGCAACATACAAATTTTATTGATTATAAGTAAAAAAACAGCAATAGATTATAAACTTTTAACTTTATCCTCGTTTTCCCTGCATGTCTGAAGAATCTAAATTATCACTGTCACTTTGAAATAAAAAACACACACTTAGTAACAAAAATAAAAACAAAATATTACAGTAGCCAGTTCACAACAAAAAAATCAGTTGATGATTTATTCAAATTTATGTGCACTGAAAGACAGGAGAGAGCAAATTAAACGCAATAATATGAACAGGGAGTGTTACAGCTTAGATTCATATTCAAACAGGTTCAGTAATATACGGCACTACACGTAGCGGACCGTGACGTTTTTCAGACAATGGGTTAAGAACCAAATTATTATAGTTATTTTTTATAGTGACTACGTATATATAGTGGATCGGATGGCAGCCGGCAAGGACACGGCACGTATCAGACAAGACATTAAGACATTTCTCGATAAGAATATTTTGTCGGAGCCGGCACTTTACTTTCCGACTCCGACAGTGCAGTACTGCAGTGACTTTGCCCCGTTCCAGTTCTTTTTTTTGCATTAAATTTGATTCCATTTTTATTTTCTTTGCAAAACTGGATGTTGAAAAATTAATTGACTGCGTAAGGAGTAACACATTGAACATTTTACATTAATATAAGAATATGAAAATAGAAATACAACATATGCAATTATAAAAAGAAAAAAATATAGTCAAAACAATTTGTACAAATTTCTACTCGATGTTCTCCCCGAGTGCTCCCGGTCCGTACTGGAACCTGGTTTGTCTGATAATATGTATAATAATAATACACCATGTATTTGTCTGAACCATGCCGTGTCTAATCCGCTACGTGTCTTGTCGGATACTATAAAACAAGCCTAAAACGGACGTCTGAAGGCCTTAGATTTAGTAATGACCTAATTCCAAAACGGTTAACCAGTTTCGAGAAGTCAGGTAAACAACGTCCGAGAAGTAGAACGAGACATAGATGAAAGGATTTCTTAAGGGCTGATATTGTTGTTTTGTATTTTAATGGGGCGGTTAGTGAGATAGAAGAAGGTGGTGTCGACATTGAACGTTCGGGTTCACTAAGATATTATTTTATTTTTTTCATTCTTCATAGAGGATTTATTTTCATAGTGCATTTTTAATACAATCACGATTTTTAAAGCATTGTTCTTTAGGTGCCTCTTTTCTAAATTACTATCATTTTTAATTACACACTGATATGTTTCACGAAGCATTAGAGCCACATTTGGTTTGTGGTATTAAAATGATTTCATGGTTTTATTTTCATTTTGCTGTAAATTGTTTCATGGCTTCGTAAACTTAAAAAAGGAATATAAAGACGGTGATAGTCTTCAGTGCAGATGCTGTTTTTATACCCTCCCGCATAAATAACGTTTTTCTTTCAGAAGGCACTGCCAACGGCCGGAGCCAAAAGGGATCTTTAATGTTCCCTTCTTAATGTGCTTGTTTTCGCCCTTTTTAGGCAACTCTTACGCACCTAATCTTCATAATGTCCATGAATGTCGCTTATATCCTCATTTTGATCTGTTAATTATCCAACAATTCCTCGCCAACCTCGGTTTTTGGCTTTAGTTCAGTTAGTTGTTTTTTTATACTGTGTAATTTATTTAAATGATAGCGTTATTTTTGATTTTATAATAAGGGTTCCTAGTTATTAGGTAATAATTTTTTTTTTAATCCAATAAATATTAGCCTTTGGTAGTTTATTATTCTGGTATATTTCAAAGTTTTAACTTAATGTATTTAGTTTGCATACGTTTTTAGTGTACTTTTTAATTTTTAATATTTATATTATTATTATTATTTATTTTAAAAAAATTGTTTTTTCTCAAGTATACATACATGCCATTATATAGATCTATAGGTGTGCGCAGATATATGTGACTACATCTATATCTACATAAGCTGGAAGCATATGTGTGAATATATGTTTTTATGTATCTGTAAATATTTCGTCCTATCAACATTCAAATATTTCTTGAATTTTTTCTATATATTTTTCGTTGCTATTCATTATTTCTACTTTATTTTATTGATTTATTTTATATATTTCTTTATTTTTCTCAAACACATTTTAATTATATAAGCATGTAATTATTATCATTTTGTCATTGTCATTGTTATTTCTTTTCTCTCTCTGCTTTTTCTTATTTATTTATTCATAGCAAAAGTGCTATTTTGAATTGTATATACATATATTACCTTTTATACATATTATTATTTTCATTTAAAATTTAGATAGCCAGACTATTAAACAACTTATTATACATTTCTGTTATTCTTAGGGAACAATATGTCCCAGAATAAAGATGATTTTTTGTTTTTTATTTCATTTCATTATTACATTACTAGCTCCCCCCCCCCCCCCCCCCCCGTCGCAGCTTCGCCCGCTCTCATAAGTAGAGAAGTTAGTTAATTTTAAATATAATTAATGTTTTGTTCCTTTATGGATAACAATCTTGTATTAAAGTCTGCAATTTAGCATTATTTCTTCACTGATATATTAACGCATAGCAGTAATTTTTAACTTGGTTAAAATAACACTGATTTTGGTGGTTAAAGATTATGTGAAAGCATAATTAGCCATCTAATTTCTAATTTTAATTTAAGGGTTTGTTTTCCAGATGTACGAAGACATATTAAAACATGTAGCAGATAATGGTCTACATTTTCACTGCTTACAACTAATGGCCCATGAGTCATATTTTTTCACAATATATCAAAAAGCAAAGGATGAACATTTTTATTCGACAGAATTAGAATACTGACTGTGAAAACTGGGCTCTCACGACCAAACACAGTATACTCAACAAGCTTGTTTATTATGCTCTTTTTATCAATATTAATTTTTTTATGAATTATAATTATTGCATCTTAGATTAACAGTAAGCTTGAATCCATTAAGTTGAGAAATATTGTATAATTTTTGTCGTTTAGAATCAAAACTCGGTATATACATTTTTCAAAATTTTACAGGACAAAAAATTACAAAATACTAATTTTTGGACAGAAGAAAAGTTGATCACATTTTAAACCAACCTTCAATATTGTGTTCTTGGAGTTGACTTTAACTTGTGAGGTTTCAGTTTCAATGCAAGCTTGTATAAGCACATAATCTCAATCTTTGTTGGACATAGCGGGCGGATTTTGTTTTGAAAGTTGGCCTTAAAGTTCATTATTCTGTAATTTTTCTCTCTACCGAGTTTTCATACATTTTTAATGTATTCTATACAATTATAATAATGCTACACATATAATCTACGTTATATGGTGCTGATATTTTGAAATGTTTGTATATTGTTGTTTGTTTGGGCTTATAGGCATAAAACCCTAAGGTCATCAATGCCTGCGTAATTTTGATTAATTCTATTTAAAATTTGGTCCTGAATGGGTGCTGCGGATAGGGGCGCGCCCCAAGGAGAGACGAACCGCACCCGCCGAGAAGGAAATAACGCCACGGCTTGCTTATCTGTATATATATAATTTTTTTTTTTTTTTTTTTTTTTTTTTTTTTTTTTTTTTTTTTTTTTTTTTATACAAAGCTCATTTGTGGAATGTAGATAAAAACCATTTACATTTATTCTATATGGAAAAGTCTACATCCCCACGAGGTTTGGAGCAAAACTAGCCCAAGCAGCCGTGTCGCATTCCCCGCCAAGCGGGACCGATCCGCCCCAACCACAGGTAGCCCCCGCCCCCAGCCTCAGCCCCACAGAACCCCTGAGAAAATTGATTAAGAGAATACATACTACATATTATATAATATGTTAATTTATATAATCTATTAAATAAATTAAGATCAACTTGTTGTATAAGTATTATTTTGTTGTCAATTAATTAAATATTGTTAAGCAGATCATTTTCTTTTAAAAAATTAAAGACTGTTTTGGCTTTAGATATATCATTTCCGAGGGTGTCCGAAATATTAGCTGAAAGTCCTATTCTAGTTAATTTCGCGAGATAGAAAGCACATTCTTGAAATATATGTTTCACAGTTAGGGAGCCATTGCAATGTAGGCACCTTGGCGGTGGCTGCTTCGTTATCAGATGTAAGTGGGTCAGCCTCGTATGGCCGATCCTCAATCTAGCCATAGCTACCTCCTCCCTACGATTCTGATGACTCGATGAGATCCATGGCTTTACTGACTTTTAATATCCTTTAGCTTACTTGGTGGACTTTCGTTCCACATATTTTGCCAATTTTGGAGAATTTATTTTTGAGGGGATGGCTCATTTCTTGTGGTGTTAAAATAGCTACGCCACGACCAGGGAGGGTAAGTGCTTGTTTCGCTGCTATGTCTGCGAGTTCATTGCCAATAATCCCTGTGTGACTCGGAATCCAGATAAAGTATACCGACTTTCCCATGTTTTCCAATATATTGAGGTAGTAATGGATTCTTATAATAATCGGATGTTTGGGGTACATGTTGCTGATGCCTTTTAATGAGCTTAGCGAGTCCGTAACTATTGCGATGATGCTTTGATCTATTGACATGGAGTAGTGGAGTGCTGATGATATTGCATGGAGCTCGGCCGTAAATATATTACATAGTTATGTGTAGTTTTATTTTATGAGTGGAGTTATGGGTAACAAAAGAAGATGCGGTTGAGAAATCGGATTTAGATCCGTCAGTATAAATTTCAAAAGGTTTTGGTATACTTTGAAGGAGACAGAAAAATTCAGATTTGTATACAGAAGGAGGGGTATTATTTTTAGGAAGTCTGGTTAAGTGAAGCAGTGTTTCAGGAGGTTTGTTTGTCCATGGAGGGTTATGAACTTCTTGTTTATATATTGGTATTTCTTTTAAGAATTTGATAGCTGAATTTACTCTTTCTGAAAATGGAAGTGTTGCGTTCGGCTTTTTTGAAAATAATTTAGCGAATTTTGATTTAAAAATGTATTTATGTGCTGGGTGCTCGGAATAAGGTAGGATTTTGGAGATATAATTAACTGCTAACTTTTTTCTTCTGAACAATAGTGGGGGTATCCCTGATTCACAACATAAACTAAGAATGGGACTAGTTCGAAACGCTCCCGTCGATAAACGAATTCCAGTATGGTGGATGGAATCAATTTTATTTAATATTTGGAGTCGAGCAGAACCATAGATAAAACAACCATAGTCCAATTTCGAACATATTGTAGCTCGATAGATTTTTAATAATGAGTGCCTGTCGGAACCCCAGGAGGTGCCACTAAGATATTTTAATATTTTGAGTTTTTTTGTGGATGATGATTTTAGAGTGGAAATGTGTGATTCCCAAGTTAGTCTGCGGTCAAATATCATGCCCAAAAATCTGTGATTGTTTGTGTAGGGAATTATGGAGTTTCCTAATCGGAGTTCAGGAGAGGGAGGAGTGTTTCTTTTACGATTAAAGTGCAAACAATTAGATTTTTCGGAGGAGAATTGTAGGCCTACGGATGAAGACCAGCAGAGCAGCCTATTTATGGCTTCCTGTAATTTTGTTTGTATAATGTAGATGTTTTCTGAGCGACAAATTATAGCCAGGTCATCAGCGAACAATAGGGGTTTGACACCTCTCGGTAAATTTAATCCCAGGTCGTTTATTGCTAGGCAAAATAAAGTTGGGCTAAGGACACAACCTTGAGGAACACCATTGCTTTGTTTATGTATATCTGAAAGCTCGCATCCTATCCTGACTCTAAAGTGGCGATCTGATAGAAATTGTTGAATATATGTGAAAAAATGTCCTCTGATTCCAATGGATGATAGTTTATTTAGAATGACTTTGTGATTGATGTTATCGAAGGCCTTTTTTAAATCAAAGAATATAGCAATCATATGCTGGGAATTGATGAATGAATATTGGGCTTCGGCTTCCAATATGACCAGGTGATCTACAGTGGATCTTCCCTTACGGAAACCGGACTGAAATGGTTGAAGTAAATTGTTGTTTTCTATGACCCACATTAATCTTTTATTCACCATGCGCTCCATAATCTTACTGAGGCAACTTGTAAGAAATATAGGGCGATAGCTGTTTGGGATTCTTTTATCTTTTCCAGTTTTTAGAATAGGAACTATTATTGAATTGCGCTAGGATTTTGGAAAGTGTCCCGTTCGCCAAACATGATTATAGAATTCGAGTAACCATTTTTGGGTATCGGCAGACAGGTTTTTGACCATATCATAATGGATTTGGTCCGGGCCAGGCGTTGTTCCTTTAAGAGTATTTAGGATATTTTTGAATTCCCACATTGAGAAAGGGATGTTATAATATTCTGTTTCAAAATTTTCCATGAAGTCTGTTTCTATTTCATCGGTATTGTTGCTATTGTCTTCAGTGTTGTAAATTTTGTCATAGAAATCGGCGAATATGTTTGATACAATTAGGGGATCGTCAGATAATTGGTCTTTTGTTAATATGGTGTATTGTGTGAAAGATTGATTTTTGGTGAGTTTACGGACTTTATTCCATATATCAGCTGATGTAGCAGAGGAATTTATAGAGCTTGTAAATTTCTTCCATGAATCTGATTTACATGAATTAAACAACTTTCTGCAAATAGCTCTCTGTTTTTTGTATTCCGTCATGTTTTCGGACGTCATTGATTTTTGAAATTTTTTAAGGGCCTTTCGACGTTCTTTGATTGCCTTTTTGCAAGCATCATTGAACCAGGGAACGAGTGGTCTTTTGGGGGAGCCTGAGGTCATAGGTATAGACACTGCAGCTGCTTGAATAATTTTATTAGTAATAATTTCGCACCCAATGTCGGTGCTCATTTCGGATGGGTGGTTTTGAGGTGGTGTGATCAAGGAGTTGAAAAGATTCCAATCTGCTCTGTCTAGGACCCATCTCGGTTTGGTGTTAGCGGGGTTTATATTTATGAATTTCATAAGCAAAGGGAAGTGGTCGCTACCACATAGGTCTGATGAAACTGTCCAGTTTATTGTGTTGTAAAGGCTAGGGCTGCAAAGGGAAAGGTCAATTGAGGAGTAAGTTCTATAGCTGGAGCTGAGAAACGTAGGTTCACCGGTGTTAAGTAGAAGAAGGTTTGAGTGGTCTAAAAAGCTCTCTATTATTTTACCCCGAACGTTAATATCTTGTGAACCCCATAAGGGATTGTGGCCATTAAAATCTCCAACAAAAAGAACAGGTTGTGGCAGTTGTTTGTATATGTCTAGTAGGCTTTTTGTATCTATTGTACGGTCCTGTGATAAATAAATATTGCAAATGGTCAAGTTGAAGCGAAGGTGAACGGAGACTGCTACAGTCTGGAGGTGGGAGTTTACTGGTATTTGTTTGGAGTATAAAGATTTGTTTACCGCTATTAAAACCCCATGCTGATTATTGTTTGAGCTTGATGTATCATTTCTATAGATTTCAAAGTTTTTTAAATTGAATTCGTCATTTGTTGAGAGATGAGTCTCTTGAAGGGCTAGGCAAAACGGGTCTTTTTCGTGAATAAGAACCTTCAGGTCATTGAAATGAGTCTTTAAGCCATTACAATTCCATTGAACTAAGGTCATAAAAGGTTATTTTTGATGGATTAAAAATATATAAACAATTAAATATAAAATAAAATAGCTTTGTATGACCCATAGTAGCAGAATATGTATATAATACACCAATAACCACAATAATGTGGTAGGTAATACAGAATTGTTATAATGTAATATGTAAAGATATAGTAGACAGGAATAATCAAATAAAGTAATGAAAATGGATACATAAACAAATGAAAATAGATAAAGAAGCGAATGAGTGTAAATAAAACAATATGAATATATGATACAAATTAGAGGAATAGAAAAGCATAAAATATAAATTATTAGATGAGAGGGAAAGTATTTAAGAGCTTGTTGATCACGAGGTGATGGCGAGGATAAATATACGGAAAACGATGAGTAAATATAAATAAGTAAGTACAATATTATAAATATTATAAAATTTAGAGGAATATAAGTACATAAAATATATAATACAAGATAGAGAGAAAAGTAATACAGAGCTTGTTCTTGATTCGGAGCCAATGTTAAGTATATATAAACAATTGAGAAAACATAAATAAATAAGTATGAATATACGATGCAATTTAGAGGAGTATAAATAGATAAGATATATATAGCGAGAAGAAGGGATAGGTAAAAAGGGGTATATATATGGGATAATGACGATAATATTTCATAAGTGCGTACAGTATAAGTTATATTCTTATAACTTATACTGTTACCCTGATTGTAAAACGGGGGCTGCGGTATGTTACAAACATATAAAATATATTTAGTGAGAAAAAAAGAGAAGTCAAGCATACATACTATAATATTAATATTATAAATGTATTGAGTATATATTATATGGTAGAAGATATATTTGTAGGACGAAAATAATGGTAAGTGAATAGAGTTTAAAAAGGCTAGTGTTAATGTTTCGTTAATGTTTATGGTGATAAATGGCAATAGTAAACAGATGTTAAGATATCCGCAAGCAGAGATCTTATTATTGTTATTGTTATTGTTATTAACTTCAATAGCAATGACGTTTGGGATATTATACATTTGAAATGTTATAAAGCAGCTATTATTTTTAATTTTAAGAGAAATATTATTGTTATATATATATTTATTAAGTGAGTGAATAATGTAATAACTATTGATTAATACAATTTTATTGGGTTTTTTTTTTATCATTCTTAAAGAGTACGGTTTAAGTGCTATCTTTTAGTTTTTTCTTTTTTAATATTTTTTTTTTATGGGTCACTCTAGTGAACTCTTGTTCTTCGGATATCTGGCCCGTGTCATCAATAGACATAGGCGTGTCATCTACATGAACTGAGGCTGTTTCGTCTCTAGGTTCAGTAGAGGTTGAAATGGAAGAGGTACTGGGCTCCGGCTGAGAGGAAGGCCCTACGGTATTTCTACTACTCCTCGTCACTCTGACTGGATTAGTAGAAGGTGGGGTGGGGGCAGGAATAGGGATGGGAGGGGATAAGAGGGGGGAGGGAGGGGATAGGGGGAGTGGACTTACAATGAGCTTGGTCCAAAAGCATCGATGTACTTTGAGTACAATTTAATTTAATTTCTTTTTTTGATTCATTATTTTCTGTAGCCTCGCTAGGTTTATTAATCTCGATTGTTTGGTTATTATTTGAAAAATAATATATGATATTGGCCTGAATGGCAACGTCTTTTTTTTCTACTTTTTTTTTCTCTATTTTTTGTAATTTCTGCAAATGTTGCATTGAAGTGAACTGGATTTTTTTCTTTATAAATTCTTTTGGCATCGTTTAGTGATACTTTGTTATTCACTTGAATAGCCTTGATTTCCTTTTGTAAGACGAAAACAGGGCAGGAACGGTTAAGCGCATTATGGGGGCCATTACAGTTTATACATTTTACAGCTGGCTGATTACATTTTATATTTTCCCCATGTCGTGGCTGAGCACATTGTACGCAAACGGATTCTTTTTTGCAGTGAATTGTTGGATGAGAAAAACCTAGGCAGTTGAAGCATCTTAAGGGATTCGGAATGTAGGGTTGAACTCGAACCGTTTCATATCCAATGTTTAAAGTTTCGGGTGGTTTAGAGGTAGGAAAGGTAATGATGTAACTGTGGGTTAATATTTAATTTCCCTTACTTTTTGTTTTAATCCTAACTATATCTTTAATAATCGGGGTTAGTTCTTTTTTAATTTCCTCAATTTCCATGTATTGAAAATCATAACACCGTATTACGCCTTTACTATAATTTAGTGTATTGTGTGGCGTTATCTCTACCGGATATTGACCCCCGAAGTCTTTACAAGATAAGAGCTTGTTTGATTGGTTATTATTTAATGTTTCGATTAAAAGAGATCCATCTCTCAATTTTTTTACATTTTTAACATCTCCTACCAGATTGGAAATTACTTTCTGAATAAAGAAGGGTGATGTTTTTTCTAAAATCTTCTTCATCTATTCTTTTTGCCACTAAGTATGTAGGAAAGTATTTTTCTACATTTTGGGGAAAGATTTTGTCGGGTGGAAATTTAATTCGGCCCCGAGCCCACTTTCTTTTTTTTGTCTTTGGACTGGATAAATCGGGAGGATCAGGAGGCTCTCCCATAATTTAACTTCAATGCTCCTCAATAGCCAATAAAAAATTAAATAAAATAAATAAATTGTTTTAATAACAAAAAGTACCTAAATAAAATTAATATACCTTATTCAAAAATAAATTTTTTTCACTTCTAAAATATAAAAAAAAAACCAAAAAACCAAAAAAAAAAACATTAAACATAAGAAAGTAAATAATAAAATCTCTTTAAGAATAATATAACCATAAAAAATAAAGAAATGAAGAAAAGTTTATAAAAGAAAGAAAATAAGTCTTAACTGTTGGAGTGGATAATTCTCTGCGACCGTTCTAGCCGAAGTCTAAACAACAACTGTAATACGAATTGCTAGTTGCAATTAATTCATCAATTCTAATTATATTGATCCTTTGATACCATCATGTGCACTGCGAGTTTGTACATAGCGTAAGCAGTTAGTAAACCAACTATGAAATAAAGGCTAATTTAAATTTAATTGGACCTAGTGGTTCCTAATCTATTGTTTTGATACCATAGGTAAAGGCGCTTTTAAACTTATATTTAAAAATATATATATATATTTTTAAAATTTACATTTCTATCACTAATTGTATTTATGATTTTTTTTGTTTTTTACAGGTAAGTTTGTCATCATTGTTTGCTGTGATTGTAAGTAAATAATAAGCGGGTGGATTTTAAAGAGTTTGGTCAATATTTTTTAGTTATATATAATAGTTTTATTTCATAATATAAGCTACATTAATATTATGATATATAACTATAATAATACGCTACTAAAATGCTTTTTTTCATAAATAATAAAAAGTTGTAATAGTTCTCTAATTCAAATGATATAAACATATTTCGATACAAATCCTAAGTATCGAATGTAAATATCATTTTGATAGGAATGGGTTATTCTTTCTATCAATGAGGAGTAATCAAACACCTAATTCAATCATGATTAAAATAGCTGATTGATTCCAAGAAATTAGTTATGATTAATATTTAGCTATGAATACATTTTGCCTCTCTGACCAAGATAAATTTTTTTGCACATTCGATACTTAGCATTTGCATCAACGATGTGATATAAAATATATGAAAACCCTACATTTTTTTTTTACTAAACGTTTAGATTTGAAAGTGGTCCAACTTCTTTCTCACTTTTCAGTGATTGACGGTTATTTGTTTTTACGAAATTATTGATTTTATCTATGTAATGTATCACATATTTTTTTTAATTTTATCTATTTAGGTTTGGTCGATATCTTGCACCAGAAACCGTTTTATTATGTATGTCCTAATTTGATTGAGGTGGTCGATTGCTTTATTTCAAGTTTAAAATTTAAACCACAAGTTTTTTTTTTTTACTAACGCAAATCATACTATTTTTGTTTTATATGTTTATATTCTAGTGGTCACATAGTAAATGTGTGTATTATTTTCAATGAAGCGTTATTGTTTGAATCAGATCCAAGCCTAATATTTCCAAATGCTACGGCCTTTCTAGAAAAAGAAAAAAAAAAAAGAAAAAAAAAAGAGGCAATATAATTGAAGATTAAGCCTTTTCAGAAAACTTTGAACCTTTTCTTTCCAGATACCATTTTATTGAAGTGCGACAAGTGAATTGTCCTTAATATGTTATTTTCATGCCATTGTAATCATTTTCCTTAACTTTACTTCTATATTATATGCAGTTGTAAATATCAGTAAATAGTTTTTAAAAAATGCCATCAGTAAACACACTAAAATAAAACTTTTAATAGATAAATAGAAAGTGACACCCCTTTTTCGGGAATTGTGAAGTTGCTTTCAGATTGTAAATAATAAAATAGTAATAGTTTTTGCTCTAGCTAGTGTTAGTATATAGACATTTGAATTTTATTTAGCAAATTAAAAGAGGTTAACCATCTAATTTATTCTAGAAATTATTATTTTATGAATTTTTGTTTAAAAGGTAACAGGAGAGAACGATTAATGTGCGATTACGAAAGAAACATAAGGTTTTTAGATTCTGTCTTTCTGTATATTTACTCTCTCAGCTTCCCACTACATTCCTGATAATCTACTGTAACTAAAATTCAGTACATTTAAATCAATTTTATAAAATTACATGAAAGGATTTTATGAACTAATATTAATTAGTTCTATTTGATTGATTTAAATAATCATGTGTTGATGAGTTGTTCTTTTTCGAGCATTGACATGCCATTGTAATAACTAGCATTTTTCTGATTATTTGGCTGATTATAACTAATATGCCTTAAATTATTGGTTTACTGAACCCATAAAGAGTCCACAGACATCTCAGGTGGAGGGAATATTGACAATTATTTTCTTTGACATTTGTTGGTACATTTTATCAATTAATTGAGCAGAATATAAATTTTTATATGTTATCATTCTTCTTTGTTTGTTATTATCACTTCAAAGAATAACCTAGTCAGAATCTGATGGGCAGGTGGCGTGTTCGAGCGTGAAGGTGATTGATGTTTTGTGATTTGTCCTTGTTTAAATTTGCGTTTCAGTTCCAACCTTTGTTCCTCTCCTTTTTGTTCTGAATTTTTATTGTTACTATTGTGTCACATATGAGGGGTTTAGATGCAAGGGGGTACAAGTAACAAAACCTCATTGTAGAGTAAAAGCCAATCAAAGAATCCTTTTGCCACAAACACTTTTAGGATTTTCGGTAAGTAGTTAGATTTCTTCTCTATAAATGGCATCACCTAACGTACAACTATTCAGTTGTATCTCTTTGCCACAGGGTTATTTGTAATTTATTTAGAATTAAAGTTTCGCAATATGCACTTACTCCTTTTGCTACTTGTACCCCTTTGCATCTAAACCACTTTTTCGTAATTTTGCTTGTTTTTAAAATATTTAAAATTGCTAATTAAATAAGCATAATTGATAATATTTTCGGGGTTTTTTTTTTTTGGTTGGTTTTTTTTTCACAATAATCCTGCAAGTTCTCAGCTGTGACTTGTAACCCACAGATCTGAATGCCTATTTTTGTGCAGGTACTAGGGACGTATAATAGTGCATAACTAGAGCTATAGCCGCCAACGAGCATTAGGAGCCGAGAAAAAAAAAAAAAATATATATATATATATATATTATTTTATTTTTGAAGATTGATTTATATCAAGAAAAATTACATACATATATATATATACAGGGTGAGTATCTCTTAGCGTAAAAAAAAAAAATTGGGTGAAACTAGATCAAAAGTGTAGCCAAATGCCGCAGACCTCACCTTTCTATTCCAATCCGTTGCAGATATATGGTAAATAAACGATTTTTTGGAGGAAAGCATGTTTTTTTACGATAAAAGCTGTAATATCTCCATTTTGTTTAAATATTTTTCAAATATTGATCACATTTTCGGATTTAGCAATAAATTTCCTATAAGATCGGAGTAATTTAACCTTGAATTTTACAAACTTGGGACCTAAAAAATATCTTTATCTTCACCTAATTTAGGGAAGTTACAATTTCTTATAATACTTCAGCGCTCACTGCTTTTCATAAAAACAATCCACAAAACTGCAAAGCTCTCAAAAACTTGCAAATTTAATAAGCTTTCAAATGATATGTTAAACGTAATGATTGTGTTTAATTTCATGGAGAAATTTACTTTTGAAACCGAAAAAACATGGTGTTCTCATTTAGCATACAAATCAGGGTACTTTGGTAAATAAGACATTATGATAATCGCTTGATGAAAATCTGTATTTTAAATAAAAGAAACACTTCATTAGAATAAAAAGCAAAGAAAAAAATATAATATTTATTGACATAAATTTTAGGCCAGTTCAGGTATTCATAATAACAACAGCGACTTTGACCTCTCTCAGTACTAAGCACATTATCGCTATTTCATAGTTATTTTCCTGTTTATTTTGAAATGGGAGGGGATTATTGTTTATTATTTTATTTTTATTTTGATATAATGATTGAAAGTTTGATTTGGAAATTAAGAAGCTACAGAGATAAAAGTGTCACTATCATTAGAAAGACCCTTGCTAATATTGCTTATCCTTAGCTTGGGGGCCCATTTTATTTATTGGGATTATTTTTTTCTGTTTGGCAATACACCTGCGAAGATGGCAACGTTCACAAATGGTGAGTACGCTGACATACATTTTTTGTATGGTTTTTGTAATGGAAACGCGAGTGCAGCGCGGCGGGAGTACCAACTTAGGTTTTCCAGATAGGCGCCTCCCCTCTACGATAGTGTTTTCACGAACTCATCAACGTTATCTGAAACAGGTTCCGTTCATAAGTTACGTCAAGAATTGGGACAAGTTCCTCATGATGTTGAACTCGAAGAGGAAATTATTGATATAGTAAATGAAAATCCCAGTGTTTCATCAAGAGACTTGGCCCGTGAAATTGGTATCTCCCAAAGGTCAGTTATCAACATTTTGCACCGAGAACATTTTCACCCATATCATTTCACACAAGTACAAGGGCTAGAACCTAATGATCATGTACATAGAATACAATTTTGCCGCTGGCTTTTAAATAGAGACATTCAAGAACACCAGTTTCTGAGGAAAATTTTATGGACAGATGAGTCTCTTTTTACAAGGGAAGGAATTTTTTAACGTCCACAACCGGCACTACTGGGCAGCTGAAAACCCACATATGGTTCAAGAAGCATCTTTCCAGCATCGTTTTACAGTGAATGTGTGGGCTGGGATAATAGGGGACCGACTCATTGGGCCACATTTTTTGCCCAGCAGATGAATGGAGAAAGTTATTTGGATTTTTTACAAAATATTCTACCACAACTTATTCACGACATTCCACTTGATGTTCAGCCAAAACATAATATTCCAACACGATGGTGCTCCTCCACATCATTCGGCAGCAGTACGGGAATGGCTGAACCAACGATATTCGACCTGGATAGGTAGAAATGGTGTGATACATTGGCCAGCTAGGTCACCTGACTTAGCTCCAATGGACTTTTATGTGTGGGGCTACATAAAAAGCGAGGTATATGCCAGAGAAGTGACCAGCATTGAGGTCCTAAAGACGAGAATTCTGGAGGCCGGAGCCAAATTGCAACAGCGTCTGACTTTAGCAGTGACCGTAGGGGCTGTGAGAAAGAGAGCAAGAAGCTGCATTCGAAATAATGGAGGACATTTTGAAAATTTAATAAAATAACGGACTCTGGCGGCGCTTTATTGACAGTGATTCTTTTATTTTCAAATTAACAAATTTTTTCTTTGCTTTTTATTCTAATGAAGTGTTTCTTTTATTTAAAATACAGATTTTCATCAAGCGATTATCATAATGTCTTATTTACCAAAGTACCTGATTTGTATGCTAAATGAGAACACCATGTTTTTTCGGTTTCAAAAGTAAATTTCTCCATGAAATTAAAACAAAATCATTACGTTTAACATATCATTTGAAAGCTTATTAAATTTGCAAGTTTTTGAGAGCTTTGCAGTTTTTTGGATTGTTTTTATGAAAAGCAGTGAGCGCTGAAGTATTATAAGAAATTGTAACTTCCCTAAATTAGGTGAAGATAAAGATATTTTTTAGGTCCCAAGTTTGTAAAATTCAAGGTTAAATTACTCCGATCTTATAGGAAATTTATTGCTAAATCCGAAAATGTGATCAATATTTGAAAAATATTTAAACAAAATGGAGATATTACAGCTTTTATCGTAAAAAACATGCTTTTTCCTCCAAAAAATCGTTTATTTACCATATATCTGCAACGGATTGGAATAGAAAGGTGAGGTCTGCGGCATTTGGCTACACTTTTGATCTAGTTTCACCCAATTTTTTTTTTTACGCTAAGAGATACTCACCCTGTATATATATATATGAAAATCCTAATAAATAATCAGCCCGGCAGAAGACCTTAGGATTTTTTAAAAAATCCTTAGGTAAAAAAATACTTAGGGAGTAAAAAATCCTTAGCTATGCCGTTCTTCGGAAAGGACGTAAAATGGGGATCCCGAGCCTGTGCGATGTAAGGTACTCGTTAAAGATCCCGATCCTAATTATACCTGGATAGGCAAAATTTAGGACTCCTACCGTAGCATCGTCAGATTAGCCGTAGCAGCATAAAGGGACGTTAACCGAAATAAACAAACCTAATAAATAATCTCTTTTATAATGATATCAGGTTTTGGTTTAAACATAAAATCCTGCATTGATATCTGGGCAACGGGTTTTGGTTGTGGTAAAGAGATAGCATTGAAAAATACAATTTTACGTGAGAAAAATTATTTCTCTATCTTGACTGTAACGTGAGAAGTGGCAAGTAACTGCCCATGGAAAAAATACCCATATTTTTATATATTATGTTTGGCCATTTAACATATTTTTTAATGTAACGTGTTGTTTCGTTCTTTAAAGATTTTCATTTTCGTTAAGGGAAAACATAATTCAAGCTAAAACAAATATCTCTACAGGGTATGGTGAGGACTCCCTTAGACAACAGATGTGGTTCATAAAATTAATGACAATCGGAATGTCCACGAATGTTTTGGGAGAGGAACAAAATAAAACTTACAAATTGTTGCGGTGGTTTAAAATAAACTGCGCTAAACTGCGGAATTTTAAATGTAATTACTTTTTAATTACTTTTTGAAAAATATGTCTCATTATTAATGCTAAATTTACAACAAACTTTTTTTTTTATAACAGTACACTATTTTTTTTTTCCTAATCTTTCTTTATACATAATTCAAATAAATATAGAAAATATTTATACAAATACTTCTATTATTAACTATTTTGTTGAAGATGTAATTTATTATGGACTAAGTTAAAGCAATCCCAGTTTTTTTTTTTTAGATCCTGAAGTGGAGCCGAGGGCTCCAAAACATTTTGAGTAAGATATTATTGATTAAATAGGAGTTATGCCTTATATTTATAACAATTACTTCTTTTTTTGCGCTTTGTGCATTTTAAGCGAGTTCTGTAAAAAGTACGACATTTGATATAGTACAAAATACAATACAATACGAAATCTTGATCTAGTAATAGCTAGGTGTTTTACCTTATATTAAAAATTTCAAAAGGCCAAAAAGAAAAAAAATCAATAAATAAAGCAAAAAATAAAAATAATAATATCTTGAAGTGTTAAATGAAAGCAACAGAATTTATTGAGCAATTTTAGAGTTGATTTGATTTACATAAAAAAAGCACTTTTTTTAACGTAAAATATCTTGCAATTAATGGAGGAAAACTCACAAAAGAGGAAAAAGTTTTTTTTTTTTTTTATAGTTGTAAATCTAAATTGAATTAGAATATAAACGCAAAGAGTAGAGTGAAAATATTAAACCTATTAAGATTTACTATTCTCCGATTCAAAAGTGTGTATATGTGAGTATATATACATATCGAAGAAATGACAATTACTTAAAGAAGTGTGTATGACTGGTTTATAAAGTGCAAATTTCTACGCTACTCATACCTATTTGTATTACATCGACTGAGTATGAATAATAAAAAATAGAACTAAAAGAAAGTTCTTTTTATTGCTTTTCCTGATGTTTTTTTTTAATGTTTATTACGTGAATGTATGATGAAAAAAATCTAACGTCTTTCGGCTAGTAATATGTGAAATATATAATATGTTTAAATGTATATGGGCCATTCCCAGATTTTACGCCAATATTCACTGAGGGAGTTTTTCGTTTCGTTAATTTTTGTAATACTATTGAGATAGTTGAGAAATTAATTCACTATTGCATATGCTACCAAATTCTAAACTATTTTTTTTAGTATTATTTATTTCAAATAGTCTTTCTGATGGTTTGCTGGCAAAATGTCAGCACTCTAGCCACCAGTGTAGTATGTTTCCTGTAACAGGTACAGATCTAAAAAAATATCGTTCTTTTTTTTTTTTTTTTTTAAATAAAATGCGCTCTTAAAAAAAAAAAAAATAATATAGATTATATTAATTTAAACACAATTCACAACTATTTGATAATTAAAATTTCACTTTCCGTACTTTGCCTGTAATCTCGGAATGATCCAAATGTCCTTCAATTCTATGGAAAATTTCACCATCTGAAACTTTAGGAACATTTTTTATTTTCACTCAGAATAGTTAAGAAAATGGGTCTAAATAATGACCAAATCCTTAACTCCAAAAATTAAAAGGTCTGACTGCTGAAAATTTTTCACCATTATCACCTCTAATTGTGCTAAAAAATATTCCTCGAAAAAGTGTCGGGTTTGGGCGGGGACAGAAGGAAAGGGTATAAAACTATAGGTTATTAGCTGTTTGTTTAAATAACTCAGAAAACTGTTACTTTTTGCATATAATGTGTTTTATTCATTATTAAAACAAAGTAAATTTGCAAAAATTTGGTTCCTTTTGATTTTTTCGCTTAGCTTGTGGAGAAGGAAAAATTGAAGAGATTGTCTGACTTGCGGTAAGGGACACTTCTACGTGAAAACACGTTTGTCGGTACTCTTTAGGCCAGGGGTGCTCAAACTTGAACTGCTGGCGATCTACCTCAATATTTTTAGACTACTTACGATCGACTCTGAGACTGCAAGTGTGTGTGATGCAGGGTTGTCGTACATACACGATACACCCTACCTACCTAGGTAGGGTGTACCGTAGCATATATAGATATTAGCTTTCTGCACAATATAGGTACATTATTTTAGTCAAGGTTTGGGTTAGGTTCTTCTCTACAATATCAATGAAAAAACTCATAGTTATTCAAAATTGCGAGTTTATTTGTTGTTACAAAACAAAAGAGTTACATATGGTGTTAAACTTAACTAAGGAGTGGCTTTGGATGTTGAAGCGTGGCACTGCATGTCCTCAGCATACTTTTCATAAGATGGTACGTAACCACTGAGTGCTAATCTCAAGCATGATGACATATGATCGTCAGTTAGTCGATTGCGATATTTTGACTTAATTATCTTCATTTCAGAAAATGCAGACTCGCACAAGTAAGTTGACCCGAAAAATGCCGTCAGTTGAAGGGCGATTTGCCTTACATTCGGATATTTATCTTCAGATATAAAACACCAGAAAATTGTATCAGATGCTGTAGCTTTGAGATGTATATCTGATATAATCTGCACCAACTCATTTTCAACAGAACATGAGTTCATATTAAACTGACTTGCTATTTCAGTAGCTAATTCCTCAATGTTTTTACATGAAAAAGGATAACTCATAAATGATGCTATATTTTCCAATTTACTGCAATCATAAAAACGCATTTCGAATTGTCCCAAAATATTTGATAATTCAGCCTCATACGTATCATAATTCAACTGAGGAATCCTTGCTTTCAAAGACGGAAAATGTTTCAGATCCTTTCTTTTCAGTTGATCTATCATAAGTTGCAATTTACTTTTGAATGCGTTTACTGCGCTAATCATCTCAATAATAGTTTTTCCTTTACCTTGAAGCTCCAAGTTAACGGTGTTTAAGTGCATTGTGATGTCAGTCAAAAATGCCAAATCATTTAGCCATTTTTCGTTTTTCAAAATCTGAGTGTCATCACCTCTTTCGTCTAGAAAAGCTGTTATTTCGGGCAATAATTCTTGAAACCTTTCTAGGAATTTTCCGCGACTCAACCACCTGACGTCCGTGTGAAGAACTAAATCAGTGTGTTCAGCTGACTCCCTATCTTCCAACTGCAACTGAAAGAGCCGCCGTTGCAAGCTACGTGCACGGATGGAATTCACAATTTTTGTTGCAATGCCCATAATTTCCTCCGTGTTTAAAACTTTTGAACACAAAACTTGTTGATGTATAATGCAATGGAATGAAAAAAATGAAGGGAATTCTTCATTAGCTCGACACAATGCCACAAAACCGTTTTTGTTTCCAGTCATTGCTGGTGCTCCATCGGTTGTAATGCACACTAATTTATATATTGGTAGCTCGTAGTTTTTTACAAAATTGAAGAAAACGTCATATATATCTTCGCCACGGGCCTTCCCCTTCAGAGGAATGATTGTCAAAAATTCTTCCTTAGCCAACATGTCATTGAATACCATCCGAATAAAAATACACAGCTGGGCAGTGTCTGTCATATCGATGGATTCGTCGAACTGTAAAGAAAAGTATGTACATTCCATGATATCATGTTTTAGTTTATCTGCGATGTCCTGACTCATGACTTCAATACGCCTTGTGACAGTCGGACGAGATAACTGAAGTTCTCTAATAGCAGACATGATTTCTGTTTTATTTTTAAAATCTCCAAATAAAGTCTCACCCGCTTCAATAAATGCTTCCTTCACCACCGATCCATCTTCAAATGGTTTCTTGTGTTTCGCCAAAATATGAGATATTTTAAATGACGCGATCGTAGCAGCTTTTGATTGTTTGGCTGGTCTTGTGAACATGGATTGTTCTTTTTTCAAACAAGATATCAAATCACTTACTTTTCGTTTTCTTAATTCACTCGGTAGCGGAAAATCCTTTTCGTAGTTTTTATGAACCGTTTTATGATGCCTCTCTAAGTTACCACGCTTAGGTATTGCAACTGACGCACGACAAATAACACAAATGCACTTACCCTTCACCATACAAAAGAAAAATTCTTCCTCCCAATCCTTATTAAAATGATACGTTTTAGATTTCTTCACTGCACTCATTTTCCACTATTTAATAATAAACTTTGTATCGACGTAGGATCGCCATCAAGTTACAATTCAGAATGACTCCAATTCCTGCAGGCGCAACATTTATATCGGCGTGAACGAAAGTCTCGAATGTTCCCGTCAAACGCGCCGCCCGAAACTAGACTGTACTGTCTCTCGTCTAGAAACAACACGGCTTTTCTTTGACAAGTGCCGCGCGTTCCTTTGATAAAGCCACCTTTTGCCGCAAGCAGTGTTATTTTATTACGTAATACATTTTTGTAGTTTAGTTACCTACCTACTTATTAAAAATTTTTTTTCTTCTCGAGATCTACCCAAAAAGCACTCGCGATCGACTAGTCGATCGCGATCGACCGTTTGAGCACCCCTGCTTTAGGCTATAACTCCATAACTATTTGTCCGACCCAAAATTTTTATCTGAATGTTAGTTAACAGGTTAATTAACCTTATATATGAAGTTTCGATCAAGTCTCGTAGAACACTCATACCAGCACGCTGAGAAACCCGTACTGTTGTGAAATCCAATTCCGTGAAATACCCACGCTATCTCACTAATAAAATGACAATTGTCATATGTTGCCAAAACTTACATATTTAGCGTGCTAGCATGGGTTTTTGCTCGAGATTTTAACAAAATTTTACATACAGGATTTGATAGTAAATTTAACCAGCTTTGAGATTAGAAAAAACAAATCAGAGATCGGACAAGTTGTTTTGGCGTTATAGCGAAAAATGCGCCACAAAATCATGGATTTTACAACTCAACATTACGCGGTTTTAGCGAGCTTGCGTGGGTATTTCACAGTATTTAAATTTTCATATATATGATCTTATATTAAATTAACTAGCTTGGAAAAATGAAATTTGGATCGGACCAATTTTTTTTTTTTTTTAGCGAGAAAAGTGCCAAAAATCAGGATTGCTAAGCAGTAGGGATTTCTCAACGTTTCCGGCACCCGGCACTATTTGGAGGAAGACTTTATACCAGTTTTTTTTTGTTTTTTTTGTTTAAGGTTCGATGCTAGTTTCCCTGTACTATAAGTAATGATTTAAAATCATAAATAATTATACATTATAAACTCCAAGGAACTCAATTAATCTTTGAATTTTCGGATACACAACCGCAGTTGTACATAAACCTTCATAAAATGGGTAGTTAGCTTACCACAGGAGCACATTATTGCTCTTGTCGACTGACGGCTACTCTCACAGGTCCATTTGCATTCCTTTGACCTTTAACATCCCAGTTATTAAATGGCTGTTTGAAGGTTTCCTGTCCTCATTTCAATGACAAATGAATTTCAGCTTCTTTTGAAGTTGAAATTAAATAAAAAATAAATAAGCAATCTATACCATTAGATAAAAGATGATTTTGTGATCACTAACCGCGAAAACTACTGAACCAATCTGTACCAAATTTTAACCGCATCTTTATAGTTCAAGGAAGATTTAGCAACAATAAAAATTTTCAATTTTTATTAAATTGTGGTTAAAAAAAGCGATAAATATGTGGTGCGCAGTGAAGTTTGAAAATTGGCCGATAGGTGGCGAGCATCATTCAAGAAAGGTTACGAAGACGAGGTGTTATTTAGAGTTAAAAATTTATTTAAAAAGTATGCTTATTTCTATATTGCTATCAAAAAAGCTATCAATATGTGGTTAAGACATGTGTACCCAGAGAAGTTAAAAAAAAGAACGATATGTAGCTAGCACAATTCTGAAACACAATTTAAGTAAAATAATAAAGCCCATCGGAACCAAAATCGGAACGTTAACTACATCATCTTCATAGTTCTAGGAAGGTTTTCTAGTAGTTAAGTTTACTATAATAATGATTTAAATGTAGTTTTAAATGACAGAAACTAGGTTTGTCATACTGTCATAAACTTTTAAGGTTGAAAATTAATGTCCAACCAAGTAAAATCAATAAAATTATTTCTTCCGAATAAAAATTATTGCCAAATGAAGGAGTCGATCCTTTGCTTTTTTGATATTGTGTGTAAAAATATGATACAAGGGCCTTTATTGCAATCACTGATAATGCAGTCCACAAGAGATTGTAAATAATCTCTGTCCGTCTGGATTACCAATATGAGTTGTTTTTTAATTTTAATATATGGATATTAAAATTAAAAATTAGATTTCCAATTATGCTTTTATATAATTTTCAAACACCCAATCAGTGGAATTATATGTTATGTAATTATATATTTTAACCTGGTTAAAAATTACTGCTATATGCGAAAATGTCATTGAAGAAATAATGCGCAGTAGCGTACTCCAAAATAAGATTTTTTTTTATAACAAAATAAAACTTCAATTTCAAATCCATTACTAAGCATAACTCCTATTTATTGATTAATTTGTGAATCTACAAGTTTCGGAGTTTTTGACTCCATCTTCCACCTGAAGATCGAGCCAAAGACTCCGGAACGTGTATATACACACATTATTTAATAAATAGGAGTTATGCCTAATATTGGATATGAAATTACATCTCTTAAAAAAAAAAAAAAAGTTTTATAAAACGTCAATTATTAGCTAAAATTATCTAAATTCTTGACGTAGAATGTTAGTAATTCAATAAAGTTTATTTATTTTTTTGAATTTCCTAGTATTATTTACTTGGTTTCGCTAAAATGGTTTACAATTTCGTTTTAGTAAATATGTATAATTTAGAATTCTAACCAAATATAGTTTGAAAACTTTACATTTTCAATAAGTCAGTGACTGTAAATCATTTGTCAGCTAGGCCATTTTTTTGAGTATCTCTTTAATTAACTAATGACAGTTTCAAATTCGTTGATTGAGTTCAGAATGAATTCAGCTTTGCTTAATCACACAGCACCTAACTTTTTCTTCCAATAACTTTTGATAATATAAATTAACTTGATTTCTTTTTTTCTTTTTGTACTAACTAAAATAATAAATAATAGAACCTATCCATTACTAATTCTTTAATAGTTTAGTAATATCCCTAATATCGAATCGAAAATTAAAATGCATATTTTGATGTGAAAAAATAATAATTAAGTAAAGGGTTATATTATTTAAAGTAAATCTAAATGTATTGCTAAATACACAGTGTCTCGGAAAATATTGGCATTTACATGCGTTTTTTTTTTTTTTTTTTTTTTTTTTTTATATTCTAGATAACATATGAGCTATGAAGGTTTTTGTTCAATTTGCTGCAGCTGCCTAGTAGCTTCAACACAATCTGTAGCTTCAGCACAATCTGCATTCAGAAGCTAAAGGAAAAATTGAGGTCTATATTCATTATCATTGGATTTTTAACATTACTTTGAAGATCCAATAAAATAAATCCTAATTAATAATAATAAATTGATAAATGTAATAACATAAGATCTTCTGATCTGGTGTCGCTTTATTGACAGTTTTCCTTTATTTTCTATTAAACAATAATTTTTTTCTTTGCTCTTTATTCCAATGAAGAGTTTATTATGTTTAAAATGCACATTTACATTAATGGATTGTCAAAATGTTTTATTTACACAAGTAACTAATTTGTATGCCAAAAGAGAACACCATGTTTTTTCGGTTTCAAAAGCTAATTTTTCCATGAAATTGAAACAAAACCATTTAACTTATCATTCGAAAGCTGATTAAATCTGGAAGTTTTTGTGAGATTTGACGTTTGTGGATAGTTGTTTCGAAAAACGGTGAGCGTTGAAGTAATATAAGATATTGTGACTTCCCCAAATAAGGTGAAGATCAAGCTGTTCTTTAGATACCAAGTTTGTAAAATTCAAGGTTACAGGTACTCGGCTATTATCGAAAATTTAATGCTAAATTCGAAAATGAGGTCAAAGTGTGAAAAATATTAAAAAAAATGGAGATATGACAGCTTTTATGGAAAAAAACGTGGTTTCCTTAAAAAAGTCTTTGATTTATCGTATATCTGCAACGGATTGGAATAGAAAGGTGAGGTCTGCGGCATTTTTGCTACATTTTTTGATCTAGTTTTACCCAATTTTTTTTTTTACACTAAGTGTTACTCACCCTGTATAAAAAAGCACTTTCTTTGTAATTGTTATCTTCAACCATATAAAAATATAAACCCCTAACGAACGGGCTATATTCGTAACCAACAGAGACTAAGGTGAAATTATTGCAAAGCAATGCTTACATAAGGATCATCCCCAACTTCTATAAAATTATTAAAAAAAAAATATAGTAATAAAAAAATGAAAACATAAGCTTGTTAAATAATGTAATTATGTTTATATTATTAATATTAATTTATTTAAGGCAGATAATGATGAGGTCTAGACCGTCTAATAAATGTCTAAATGTTATTTTTCTTCCTGCAGCTAGGTGGGTAAAGCACTCCGCAACCAACAATTTCAGCTTGCAAAGCTTATAAACAGAAATTTTTATTATTTGAATTATAATACAGTTAATAACGATAACCGAACGACATAGAGAAAACATTTCGCAAGTGTAACAATGCAGAAATAAATCGCGAAGAAGCCTATTTAAGTACGGTTTGATATTAGTTTTATTTTTATTTCTAGTCATTTTTATTTATTGTGTATGTTTTATTGTATATATAACATGAATGAATACATAATTACGTCTGCTATCTATTTCTCTTCACTGTGGCAGATTGTAACATCTATTCCAATAAAAGTTTTTAAAAAATAAAAGGTTTAAATAACTCATAATGTTAATTTAAATTATTCCTTTATTTTTTCTTTCAATTACTATTTTTTATAGAAGAATATAAGCTGGCTCTTCAAAGGGCAATAAATATTATAGGAATTAAATTATATAAAAAGGAAGAGAATAAATAACCTCCAAATATACAAGAAATTATTCTTTTGAATTTTCTTTTGTCAAGTCAACTTGTTTCTTAACTTGCTTCCCATTACGTGTGGATTACATTACTCCGTGACGTTTGAAAAGAAGATGGTCCTAAGATCTTCTTTTAATGTTTTTTTTTTTTTTTTAATCTTTTATTGAGTAATTATTACAATCTGCCACCAATGTGGGCAATAAGTAATATAGATGGCGTATGATTACTTTCACACATTATGTACAATAAGAAGAAGAAAAAATAAAATAAAATAAAGTTAATAAGTAACACAAGAAAATAAAAAGAGAGAAAAAAAAACAAAACAAAAAAACTATGCTATACATAAACAATATAAAATATACTATATACAAAATGAAATAGAAAAACTTAATGGGAAAAAAAAGAAAAAAAAAAAGTAAATAATACTAATAATAAAAGATAAAACAAAGGTAAAAATACAATTATACTCTATTTACAATTTACACTCATCCTAGGGATCCCCCTACCAGACCCGTCCCTCCACTTATGAAGGGATAAGCCAGGCACAGAGAGATCCCAGCTCTTCTCTCTCAGCTGCGTCACTGGTGTAACAAAAAAAAACCCAGTGGAGGCTAAGTGAGAGCGCTATAACATTCACTCAGCGCATGAGTGGAGAAGCTGGCCATTGCCAGAACTCCAATATAAGTAATTTTACAAAAGATCGCGGGGCCACTGCCGTTTTAGTCTGCGAGGGGGGTCATCAGGATGTGTGGAAGCGGATAATGATTGAGCTAGTGGGTTAGGATGAAAGGAAAGGTTGCGATGGAATTTTGAGAATTTAAGGGGTATAAGGTCGAGGACGTATTGTATATTCAGATCATTATGGAGGGTTTTCTTTTAATGTAGAAATTCTAATATTGTTAACATGTATGTAAATTTACTCATATGAAATCGGGAAAGGTTATTATAACTTTTTTTAAATAAGTGATTTTAATGTTTTTAAATATTGTCAAAAGCTTATTGTATCATATTATTCTATATTTACGAGGTTATGAGAGTAGACACGGTTATATTAAGGACAAATACACGATGTTTCTTGGTTTTTCTAAATTTTTTTTTTTTTTTCATTTTGTAAATATATTTATTTTTCTGAATACACCAACATCTTTTGATGATCCTTTAATTTTTTTCTATTTTAACCAAACATAAAAATGTATGTTTTCATCTTTTTTTTAAATATTTAAAAATGCGAAAAATTTCAAATGCGAGGATAACTATAGTTTGTATTGTATCATAACTATTAATATACTATGCGTTATATATCACTCTCATTATGATGAGAATTATCTATAGATGTATATATAATATCTAGAAATGGTTGACTGTTGAACATATTATAAACGGGCTTGTAGGCTAAGTTAGTTAGTGGGATACCATGTTCGCTCCATGAGCCTCACCAGATACAAGTGGCCAACGTCATCCTTAATCATGAAACTGGAATTTAGGTCCATTAAATCAAAATTTATGTTTTCAATTAACTAATAATTTCTTGATTTAATGATTTAATCCATTGGTTAGGTATGCTATAGTTACACCATTAACTTTTTTTTTTTTTAATCCACTCAATTTTTTTTAAGAAACGATCAATTTATAAAAGTATGTTTTCTCAAAAACAGTCTTTTTTTTAAAAAAATTAAATAATTAAGAACATTAATTTAATATAGCAATTAGTTATTATTGCTGTATTGCGCATATACAGTAGTTTAAATATCTAATATTAGTTAAACAGTGAAGTAAAGAAGTTGGAGTAATAAGAGTCTTTAGTAACCGGGAAAAATAAAATTGAAGGATATATAAAGGCATGTTCATGGGTTTTCGACCTTTTCAATTTATTAGTCGTTAAATTATGTTGTTACTATTATCCAGAATATTAAAAATTTAGATTTACTATGATGTTATCCTAATCAGGGTTATTTATGGAGAAAAAAGTGGTCGGTAAATTTAATGAAAGAACTTGGCTTAAAGTTTTCGAAAAAGTAGTATTGCGAAGAATATTTGACCCAAGTTTATAGTAGAAATGGCGATAATTTCGGTGATTAATGTATATATTTATATTTCAGGTATTAAACGTGAATGCGGAGGACGATTCAAAGACCTATAGTGTACAATATCTAGAAAATATAAAATTTTTTAAAGAATTCACTTTGTACTTACGCTACAGTAATAATAATAATAAAAAAAATTAATAAAATAAAAACTACCACTTCAGTAAGTATGTACTTACTGAAGTGGTAGTTTTTTATTTTAAAGGGCTAACGTTTGTAAAAGGAGGTGATTTGACCGAAATCACGAAATTAATTTTAATATTTTGATGTATATTACCATTATTCTGTTAACTGTTTTTATGAATTCAAGGGGAACGCCTTGAAGATTTATTTTTATTTTTATTTTTTTTTTTTTTAAGAAATAAAAATACATCTTTTGAAGTTTTTAAATAATTTTCGAGGCAAAATAAAAATTAATATTAGAGAAGATTTAGAAGGCTTCACAATGCGTAATCGCGGTAGAGTTATCCTGTAGATATACTTCATCTCATAGCAGCAAAAAGAAAAAAAAACGGTTTTGAGTCGTCGGGTAAAAACGACCGAGAGGCTAACCGAGGTGTTGATAGGTATAGATCTTGGTTATTTGGGTTTTGATGGTATAGTGGGAGGGATAGATGGTCAGAAAATTGTGCGAGTATCGAACCTTCGGGTTCAATAATCATTTAAATTTATTCCCTATATATTTTTTTAATATTGTCATTGCTTATTCTAAGGTAAATGTTTTGTTCGTTGTATAATTATTCAAATGGACTTATATTGTGTTTAATCAAGATTATTATTACATAACTTCATCTTTTCTGAGGCCTTGTAATGTATTATCAAATTTTTAAATTTAAATTTTTAATGTATTCACGATCATGCGCAATGGTTTTAATAAATTTTAATAAGCATTCGTCATGGCTTAGCGGAACTAGTAGAGCCAATGTAGTAGATAGGCCAAGAATTTATGCAATGCGAGAGGAACGCCGAAACTTTCATACCGGTCATGTCAACCGAAAATTTCACTAAACGATGGTTTTAACTCAGTGAGCTTTAAATAGGATTTCTTCTAATATATCTTTTCTACCTATTTTTAAACTCCTTATAGAGTTTTTTTTTTTTTTTTTTTGAAATTTATCTTATGATATAATAAAGGTTTATGGATATTTTTAAAAAGTGAGTTAGGGCAAGGGTCTCAGAGCGCCTTAAGGTCGTAGGCGCAAATCCCACCTAGGCGGATTAAAGTTTATTTCGGTTCGTACCCACGTATAAATCTTGACCTTGTATTTGATCTTAACCTGCAGAATAAACAGTCCTTGTATTGTAGCTGGGCTTCCTTGAAAAGTTGGGAATTTTGATTTAAAATAATCAATTATATTATAGAAATTTTATTTTTAGTTGTTCTTGCTTACATACAAACTTAAATACATAAGTACATTAAATAGTATTTTAAGGGATAAAGAATTTCAGTATTTTTTTTTTTTCTTAGACAAAACATTTTTGAATATTTAATGCAGTCAGTTTTTGTATAAAGTTTTTTTTATCTTTTAAAATGAACATTTTTTTCATTAACCACTGCCGCATCCTATTACTTTCGTAAAAAATTAGTGCCCCTCATTGCCTAAATAGGAATTGCCTGTATTTTATTGTTTTATAATTATATAATATATATAATTTCTTGTACTTAGTTTTTTTTTTATATGGTACCAGAATGCTGAAAAAATATCTACATTTTTTTTTCTGAACACGAAATTGATTGAGAAAGAATTTTTATGTTTTACCCTTAATTTTTCCTACTATAACTTTAACACATTTATTTGCGCTGAAAGTTTTGTATTTATAGCACTGTATTTTAATTCTGAAATGTTAAAATAACAATTCTTTGACCTTTTTTTTTCTGAATGCCTAAGTTTATCAAGGGGTCAAAGGTTAAAATTTGGATTCAGCCCCCTTAGCATTCCGATAGGTGCGCATATCTGTCAGATACGCATCGGAAATATTTGTTCAATTTTCTTTGATCCTAAGCCGTCTATGGATTTCCTGTCTTTTCTACCCTCTCCTTTTGACCCAACCCTAGCTTAGTCTTGACCTAGAATTCCTACGGCAAACGGTAAGGTATAAAAATGTATATTGTATCTGGAATACGCGTGCTAACCCAAGTAGGTTTTTTAAATATTTTCTTTTAAAGTATTCGTAATGAAATTTATTATTTATTGGTAATTTAAAGTAAAAAACAATATGAAGTTACAATTGATTTAATCAAAACACTGAAATTCAACTGATTTTTTTTTGTGTCAGATAAGCGCGACCTCTAAAGATTGTATCATTTTATGTATATATATTTTTATTATTTGTTTATTTCTTATTTCTTATTTGTTTTTATCACTAAAACTCATGTTTACATACGGGGGGAGGGAAGAAAAAAAAGAGAGAATCACCTATTTTTAATCGTGATATTTTGCAGGCAGTTCATTTGTTCGCTGCATTCAATAAATGTTTGCTATGAAATGTATTTTATCTTTGAAGTAATTTTGCGATTTTCATAGAACTAATTTTTAGGTATAATTTTGTATAACTTATTGTTTATTTAATGTATTATATGTATATTTTTTTGGAGTTCCTTAAGAAGCTGTGAAAAAAGCACGTGTAATAATTTTTTTTTTTTCTAGTATCTGCGAAATACGCACGCCCTTCCTTGTTTGTCTAAAATTTTAAAAAATCAATTAAAAAACAATGTTTTTTTCTAAATTTTCACTCTTTTTTTCCGCTGGTGATTTGTCTATTCAAGCCGATTGTATTTGCATATAATGAGATATTATTTAACCAGTCAGGATAAATTGTGTTTAACATCCCTCATATGAAGACATGGATGTTCTGGTAGTTGAGTTGGCTGCTCAGCAGAATACCAACAAGGGTATAAGTAGTTACCCTCAGCCACAAGTTATGGAGGTTGTTAACTAAAGACCACGCTGACCCAACAGATCTCACTAGCTGACCAACCCCTGTCTTAGTTAATTCCCAGATATTCTGTCTAGTTCAGCCTAATCCTATATCTTATTTAGTTGTTTCTTTTTAAGTTCACTCGATTTGATTTTAATGTTATTATTACCGAACCATTCAGAAGAGGTGACAATTGATGACTGGTGTTATCTTAAATTTTTATTAATGGATGCATATCGAAAGTTTAATTCAATTCTTAGTCATAATTGGTACGATTTATGTTCATTAAATAAATATCAATGTGATAAAAATAAAATCATTAAGTGGTTCAGACTCGCAAAAAATGCCGCCTCATTTTGTTAACCATGGTACATGCACTGTCTTATAACTTCTGGAGGGGACAGACCCAGACTCTCGGATTATCTTAGTTATGGTTAAGGATATGTGGTACATTATATTTTCCGAATAGGCACATATATTTACTTAGTATGCACAATCATTTTTCGGATATAACTAATATAGGTTTTTAAAGTAGGTAACGTAGTTCTTACATCACAGTAAAAATAGCTACACGTCAAACAATTAATTTTGTTACTGAGTTCAGAACTTGTAACTTGTCTTCTTCTGAGAAATACAGGCGTAAGAATGGTTCATCTTTCTAGTTTGAATCTCTTGAACGCTTTTGTTCTCGCCTTCGTTTATAAATGCCGGTCTCTTGGAACTGCTGAAAATTCAAGTTTTTTGGCAACTTCACATTATCGGTATCCTTAGCCGAGAAGAGTCAAAGACAGCTTCATACTCGGTTAAATGTCTTAAGGGCTACATAAATCAAAATTTTAGCAGATTCAAATCGAAAATTTTGTATTAAAAAAAAAATATTGTTTACTTGGAAGCAACTGTTGTGAAACCTATTAAACTGAGGAAAAGAACGAAATTGAAAAATCATTAACCTAATAAATTCCATTTCAAATGTGATCGAAAGAAATTATTACTATTTGTAAACTATTCTTGATTTTCTGTATCATAACAAAGGAATACACTTCAAGAGGTGCTAGTCATTTACTTAAAATGTGATCTATAGTCAAGTGCTTATAGTGGTGCGTTAATTTTGAACAGAAGTGTATTAATAAAAAAAAAAAAAAACTTTCTTCACTGCAATATCCCATGAAGAGTATAGTTCAGTTCTTATTAAGGAAGTATTATTTCGTAACCTACGGCTATTCTAGGAGGTGATATGGTGACTAATCACGCTCAACCGCTAATAGAAAGTATAATTTATTTCGAATATTTTTTTTTCAATTTTTAATAAGTATAAAATGAAAAGATTTTTAGCGTTTGTAGCATGTATGCTAATAATTGTATTATTAATAATTTAAATACATTAAATGCAGTTTACTGTTCATTGTTCTTATGTACTCAATAAAATATCTAATATGTTAATAATGAATATTTATACCAGTTCCCATATTCTCTATAGGTCCTTCTCTGTTTAATATCCATAAATATGTATAATATATAAAATAAAATTTTTTGTCAATTATCTATTTATAACTCGGTTTTTATAGTAGGAGTAAAGTCTTATTTTCCAGTTCATAATATTTTTTAATTAGTAACTATAGTAATATTTATTATTCGTTAATATCTACTTCTCTTATTTTCAATTTAGCCCTTTCTATCTAACTCGTGATTGTCCCAAATTATAAAACTTTTTTTTCTTCAAAATTATTAAAAACTTGAATAATAAGTTTTTAATTCTTTTAAAGCATAATTTTAATTTATAATTAAATTAAAATGATATATAATCTGCACTTTTTTAATTTAATAGACGATTATTTCACAACGGCCTAGTGCTGACTAGTTCTGATATTGACTAGTTCTCTATTACCAAACAGCAATCTTGTTTGTTCAAGACGTATTCTGAACTTGTGAGTATCCTCAATGAAAATTGTGTTGTTAGAACCTACATATTCGTAATCATTTCAGCTTAGAAACTCAATAACGACCTGTCTGAAAGAGAATGCAAACGACATACGGCTTCCTCAATTTTAACTTCTGTTGATTCATGTTCTTTGTTCGAAAACCATACGTTTATATTCGATATCTTTTATCCTACTATTTCTCCTTATGTTTTTTATACTTTTATGCTAACTGATTTCAGTTAAATATTTTTTATCATATTATTTTAATTATTATTCTATGATTTTAATGTCATTTACTTATTATCCTCTTTTCCTTATATTATATACTTAGCGCGAAAAAAAAAAGGAACGAATTTTCTAGCTCATATTCTTTTAACCACTTTTTCTTTCAGTATAATCTAATAAAACAATAAAAACGTAACATTTCTACATTTGAACGTCCTTAACGACCTTCAACTTCCTGCCTTTTCAATTTCGTATGAGGCTTCGCGGTAATTCTCTTGTCAAAATAAAATCCAAGGAGTTGTATTTCTTTTATGTAGGAGGACAGGATGAAAGTCTATATACAACAAAGGGTATTTAGTCCAAGCAACGAAGACCAAAAAAGGCCGACTTGGGGACTTAATTCATGTAGAAGCCAATTTTTTAGCACAGTTGTAGGGGAAGGTGTCCTTAACAACATACTAAAAGTACTGGGGGGGTGGGGGTGGAGCTAACGGAGGGGGGGCGCTCTAAAGGTCGTTTTTTTCAGTTTTTCGTTAATAACTCGAAGACTCTTGCCCCTAGCGAAAATGTGTTTTTGTACTAAATTAATAACTATAAAATTCTTTACAAAAAAGGTGCTATACACTTTTTTTTGCTAACAGCAATGCTTAAGGAAATATGGAGCGAGAAAAATGAAAATTAAAATAAAAAACCCTTTTTTATTGTTAAAAATTAAATGTTTATGGTTTATATAATTAATATTTTAGCGCCCTTGGTTCCAAATATCAAAACAGCTTACATATGTATGTATGTATGTATGTATATATGTATGTATGTATGTATGTATTTATGTATGTGTTATTATATATATATATATATATATATATATATATATATATATAGATATATTATATATTTTTTTTTAAAGCTTTTATAGACCTTGGAGATCCTTAGTTAATTAAATACATAATAAATAGTTAAATAAAGAACATTAAAACTAAGTGATACTTATCGAGCCCAGGAAGTATCAGAGCTGTTTGATTAAATAACTTGGATACCGTTACTTTTAGCACATTTTGTTTTTTATACATTATTAAAGATAAGAAATTTTGCAACAAATTTGGTTCTATTTTTTTTTTTGCTAAGATCAATAGTTATAGAACTGTGGAGGACGAAAAAATTGGCTAACTTGTGGTAAGTTGCACTTTTTCCGCGAAAACACGTTTGTCGGCACTTTTTTGACTATAACTCCAAAATTATTTGTTCGATTTGAATTGTTTTTTTTTTTTATCTGAACGCTGATTAAATTTGCTTTCTGAACCCACAATGTGAAATTTTGATCAAAGTCTCGTAAAAACACCCATGCCAACACGTTGTGAGAAACCCATACTATTGTGCAATTCTTTTATTTTTTGGTTCATTTCTCACTACAACTCCAAAAATATTGGTCCCGATCCCAAATTTCTTTTTTTTCATCTCAAAGCTGGTTAAATTTCCTATTAGAGTTCTATAGATTTAAGTTTAACAAAGTTCCGTGATCAATATCCATTCTACCTCGTTAAATTCCGTGTACTGTTGTGAAATCCTTATTTTTTCGGAACCTTTCTCGTTATAACTCTAAAAATATTTATTCGATCCTGAATTTCGTTTTTAAATCTTAAAGCTGATTAAATTTGCAATTAGATCCTATATATCAAATTTTTGATTTAAGTCCGTGAAACACCCACGCCAGCCCACCCAACATTTCAAAAATGTCAGGTTTGCCAAAACATACCACATTTAGTGTGCTAGCATGGGTATTACATGGAATATAATTAAAGTCATAGATAGGAACCGATTGCTAATTTAAGTAGCTTTAAAATGAAATAAAGCAATTTGGAATCGGACATATTTTTTAGGAGTTATAGAGAAAATATGCCAAAAAAAAACTAGAAATTTTTAACAACTCGCAGTGTTAGCGTGCTGGCAAGGGTATTACATTGACATTTTATCAAAATTTGATATATAGGACCTAATAGAAAATTTAACCAGCTATGAGATGGAAAAAAAGAAATTTGGAATCGAACAAATATTTTAGAGTTATTACGAGAAATGTTCCGAAAAAAATAAGGATTGTTTTACAACAGTACGCGGTATTCAGCGAGGTGGAATAGATATTTCATGGAACTTAATTAAAATGAAATATATAGTATCTGATGATAAATTTAACCAGCTTTAAGATGAAAAAAAGAAATTCGAGATTAGACAAACAGTTTCGGAGTTATAGACAAAAGAAAGAGTACCGACAAACGCGTTTTTGAGGAAAAGTGCGACTTACCGCAAGTTAGCCAAGTTTTATTCCTTCACAATTCTAAAACTATCGATTTGACAAAAAAACGAATAGAACCAAATTTATTGCAAATTTGCTTAGCTTTAATAATGTATATAACACAAAATTTGCTGAAAGTAACGGTTTCCGAGTTACTGGATCAAGGTGCTAAATACATACAATTTTCAACACTTTCCCCCCTCTCCCCTGCCCAAACCTGAAGATGTTTCAAAGAAATCTTTTAACCACATTTACAGCTAAGGTTGATGAACAATATGCAATAGTCAGATCTTTTATTTTTGGTTCAATATTAAGGTTCGAATGCTAATTTCCCTGTACTATAATAAGCATATTTGGCTTAACAACAATAATTTTATTTTTAGCAATAAGCTTTCAAATTATAATAATAAACTATGATTTTTAGCAATAAACATTGCAATTTCAACAATATACTATATATAAATTTTAACAATAAAAAACGTGTTTTTTTTTACATTTTCCATATTTCCCCCACTATATCTTCTTAAGCATTGATCCTAGAACCAAAATGTATAGAACCTTTTTTGTAAACAATTTTATGTTAATTAATCTAGTATATAAACACATTTTCACTGAAAAAAAACCGACCTTTAGAGCCCCCCCCCACCCTTAGCTCCCACCCCCACCCCCACAGTACTCTTTAGTATTGTTGTTAAGGAAAACCTCCCCCTACGAACTGTGCCAAAAGTTGGCTTCTACATGAATTAAGTCTCTTGACAAATCCTTCGGTGCTTGGACTAATTGCCGGAATTTTTTTTGTTTCTCTTAACTCTCCCGGCTTCTTCCAAAATGTAAAGCGGGGGTCTTGCTATTAATTAGATAGTCTTGGAGCTATTGCAGGTTAGGACTCTGCGATTCGCTGAGAATGGTATCTTCATTTTTAATTTTATTTTCTGTGGTATTGTAAATAAGTTTGTACCCCCCGGAAAAATAGCTCCGCGCTGAATTTTGCCCTAGCTACAGAAGTTTGATCATCTCGAAAAAGTAATCCCCATGTATTTCCTGCTTTGTCCTGCAGGGTGTAAGCTGATCTAGGAAATTCTCGTTTCGGTACTCCACCTTCGGGAAAATATCCATCTTGTAGTGGCTTCCAGTCGCCTGGGAAGCTATGACTCTCTTTGGTGGATAACATAAGTAAACAGATATGATGCATATTTAATTGTGGTGCTAACTCTGATTTCCCGTAAAAACCCTTTGACTGCTTGCATCGAGTCCCCTGATGCTGAGTGAGCGGTATTTTTAAGACTGGTAAATACTTTATATTGGAGAAACGCATTATTTGTATCTAGTCCAAATAGATCGCTTCGCCCCAGTGGTAATGGTTGTCCACCATTGATGTTAAAAAATCAATAATGTGGGAGTTAGTGTCCATCACATGGAGGTAAGTGGAGTAGGCATCTCTCTAGCTATGCGGTTATCCAAGCCGCTCAACTCCTTATAAATAATTTCGGACTAATGAAACAAATTCCAGCATGGTCAAAATTATGGGCAAATTCTTTTGTAATCGGGGCATACTTGCTATGGTAATAGCCAACGTCATATTGCGGCTCAGCTTCAGGTGGTGTCCTCTCCTTTTCTTACAGCGGGGACACTGTTTGGTGGTTTTTCCTGTTCCCTTCTGGATCCTCAAAGTTTCGTCTTGCTTCGACACAGTCATTATTCTCAATGGCAATGTGCTGTTTGATAATCGTTTAGACTGCGCTGCGGAATGGGTTGATAGATCTTACGTCGCCGTTGGGCTTTGATCTATGTTCTCGTTGTTCGTGGTATTGTCTGTCTACATGCTATAAAATTAAATGCAGGTACGCTTTTTTGCTTCTATAAATAGTTGATTTTATCTAGGAACAGTAGTGTAGGTAAGTACTGAATTAAGAGATAAAGGTTAGAGAAAAAACATATATGTTTTTATTACATTGAAAACGTTATATAACAAAATAAAGAATCTATAAGTTAACTTGCTAGACATTATGCCTCCTAGGTACCGTTATACATTGCCATATTCATGCATTGAAGTTTGACTTTGTCATCTATATGCCGTGACGATTTTCATACACCATTTCATGAAGTGGCCTTGTTTAGATAATGGGCAATGGTACACTTTGTGCCAAAACTCCCTCTTTATGGCCTCTAAAAACTCTTTGCAACAGGGTCCGCCTTCATCTTCCATAGTTCATGTTTGGGTCACTTTACAAAATATTCATCTGCGCTTGGTTTCTGATTTGCTTTTCAATGTAGGACGGCACCTGCACACTGTCGCCTAGCCATTCTTCTAATACGTTCGACTTATATTAAAAGTAAAATTAAAGTTTTTGGTCATAAAGCTGTTCATGCTGGGTGGGGACTGGTCCTGAATTAGGTACCAGCTTACCCTTAATAAAAGTTATAAAGTCAAATGGGCACGTCAGTGTGGGTCAGCTTCCTGGTGTGGGTTATGGTTTTACAATATAGGGCTCTAAGTGGTAAGGTGTGTTTTCTGTCTTACCATTATATTTTTTGGGGTGCTAAACACGAACCTTGAAGTTTGCCCAACAAAGTTAACATCGGCCACCAAACTGGAGGAACAGACTGAAAGAAAGTAACAAAATCTGGCCATGTTTGTTAAGTATTGGCACTGAACATGCAAAGTAATCGTTTCCAAGGAAAATACCCGGCCGTATGTTAAAAAATAAAGAGGAAAACATTACCTGCCGCGATTTATGCCCTATGATGAGGGTTGTTATTTTGTCAGACGTAAGGTAGGCAAAAAAAAATTACCAAAAAGTATTTTTTTTAATTATTATGAGTTTTCTGTAGTATACAAAGTAAGTATTTAAATTAGATATAAACTATATAAGTTGAAACAAATTAGATCGATATGTACTTTATATATCAATGAATAGGCAACCACATAAGACTAACTACTATCTTTTTATTAATGAATGATATCTTTATCATTGATAATTAGTGAAACGTTGCCTTCTTGGTCAAGGTTCCCCAAGAGAGCTAACGCCCTATACGGTAATATATCAAATAAATAGATGAAGAGACGGAAGAAGTAATAGTAATCATATCCATATGAGGATTATCAAATACTTAAGAATATACAGCCAATATACTCTATAGCCTCTTGATTCCTAAAACAAAAGAAAAAAAAACTTTCAAAACGTAAAATACAAATTATGTTGGAAATACTCTGTTTTCGGTTTTTTTTCATCCCCTGTCAATGGACGGCATGTTGTTGCAACTGCTTTCGCAGTTCACACCACACACTTTGAACGTTTCTAGTCCCCCTTTAGGATGTTGCTAAGGGGAGGGCTGTTTTTCTTTGCAGGTCTTTTTGCAGTCCTGCCAGGATATTCCAGATTCAAGCTTCAATTAGATTTCCTTGACCGGTGCTGGTGGATGTCGCTTTGGCTACGGAGGCTCGTGCTATGGTATCTCGTTTTCGTCCAAACAACAGTGGTTCCCCCCCCCCCCCCCCCCCCCCCCCAAGAGGGGACAGAAGAACCCCCAGGAGGGAGAAGCCCCCCCCCCCCCCCCCCCAACCCCCCCCGCCCCCCCCCCAGGTCTTTTACATCTTCGCTAGCCATTCTTGAACGTGTAAATACGCATCCTTAAGTAATGTAGCTGAGCCTGCAATCCTCAGCACGAGGTAAGAGGATTGGCCAGTGAGGGCTCATTGGCCTATATGCAGACCTAAGGGAGGCATTGATACGTAACTCTTGTTAATGACATCCGGCTATGCTTTTCGTTCAGTAGCTATGACATAATAAGGCAAAAACGAGGTCTAGCGCCTTGTGAGTCAACAGCCCATCCCTTGTGGCATGCAAAAACAACCCATGATATTGCTAGCAAACTTAACGTTCATAAAGTATGCACGTCCTAGGGTTGATCCAAGATTAAGG